>NDXZ01002733.1:0-11055 GCA_003055125.1 Paykullia maculata
TACTCCTTACATGCATGTATGGACTAGTCTTGTTATCTGCAGGGTACGTTCTCTATGTGTGTATATTAGTAAAAAAATTTCAAAATACACAAACATTTTTTTGCTTTTTTTCCCAATATAATAATTTTTGTGTTAAAAAACAAAACAAAATAAAAACAAAATTTTTTTGCTTATATCTCGAAAAAAAATTTTTTTTTGCTTAAAAATTGAAAATTTATTTTCTTAAAATTCCCCGAAAGACATGTCTTACACACAAATATAAAAATTTTTTAGTAAAAAAAAAAACTTAAGAGGCAGTCGTCTTTTTTTGCTTATATCTCAGCCGGTTATTAATGGATCTTGCCAGTTTTCAATACCGACTTTTTCGAAAGCATTTCCAAAAGTTTGATACCACATACAACCCTAAGTGACCTATGGGAGCTACGTAAACTTGATTTCAACATACATACGGGCAGACGGACAAACGGACAGATGGACATACGGACATGGCTAAATTGACTTCCCTATCTATAAGGATCCCGAATATATTTTATAGAGTCGCAAATGAATATTGAAGATATTACAAACGGAATGACAAACCTATATATACCCTCACCACATGTGTGTGTGTGAAGGGTATAAAAAGAATATTAAGAAAGTTATGGGACTCCACAAGTCCAACCATAGCCTAAGCCTAATATTTCTCTTTGTTACTTATTAGAACATAATCTAAATCGTTTTAAAAATACTTCCCAAAATTCTTGGAAAACGCAACAAAGTAAAGAAAATGCAAAAACAAAACAAATTTTCAAAAAGTATATGACACTGTAAGAGTACAAATAAGCAAAGTATGTTTCGTTTAAAAAGTCTAGACAGACTGACAATAACTTTCTTTTATAGTTTAGCGTTCTTTCAAAATGTTTCTTTTCTTGCATGAGTTTGTTTGCTTCCTTTCCTTTTGTTTGTTTTGATTTTTTATAAATTTCTCAGCCCCCTTTTTGAAAGGTATGTATTTTATTCATATTCCAATCATGTTTTTTAGTTTCCCTTTGTTGGGCTATTTCTAGTCTTTTGTCAAAGAAAGTTTCGTTTCGTTTGCCGAGTCTTCTTTTGTTACTTTTTAGTTTAATTTTTGTTGTGCGTTTAAGTCGTTTCTAGTATTCGTTGTTGTGTTTCCTTTGTTGCTTTGTTATAACTTTTGTCTTAATCATATTTAACATTTAGCAAATTCACACAAACACACGCTGTGTAATAAGTTCCTTCTCAACCCTCCTACACGGCAGCCAAAAGTAATACCACCTGATTAAGATTTCCTTAAACAGTCTCGTACTTTTATACTCCCCTCTTCTTACCAAATGCATGTAAGATTGTTGGCTGTTTCTGTAATGGTGAATTAGTTCGTTGGTGGGTTGTTTTTTTTTTATTCTATATGTACTTCAAATTAACCTTGTCTTGCAGTCATTGTACCCTTGTGTATATATTTTTCCTTTTTACTTTCTTTTTTACGTCTTAAAATATTTTTTTGAGTGTGTAAATGTATGTTTGTATTTGTGTACTTTTAACGTTTGTTCACTTTTTTTGGTTTTTTTGTTGTTGCTTAATTTGTTTTAAAATGAAATTCTTTTGTCTTATTAGGAAAACAGATCGTTAAGAAGTGGAGTTTTTATTTGCAAATAAGTACTTGGGGCTATTTTTGTTTATGTTTAAGTGTTAATAAATAAGATTGTAATCGTTTTAAAAATATAATAATACATTTTTAAATAAGCTTTAAAACACTTCGTTGCACAACTATGAATACACTATAATTTTGACTTATTTTTTACATGTCCAAGTTAACAGTAATTTCGAACAAAAAATATTAAAAATGAATTTATTAATGAATTTTATTCTTGATTTAATTTCCAAAAATTAAAGAGACAGATGTGAATTTGATTTATGTCAGTACCATCACCGAGTGACATAAGCTGACAGTGGTCAAACCACGGGTTGAATTAGAAAACGTCCATCCATCGCCCTTGTGTGACTTACAAAGAACACATAGGTAGCAATTTTTCTAATTATTACAACTTCGGCTTATAGAATAAGAACCTTGCTTGAGAGCTCGGGCTATCTAGTTCCCTGACTTACAGGTGTGCTGACTGCACAGCAGCTTACCTGAGAGAATCAGCTGACCGAAGTCTGGCACTAGCACAAACATCAGCCAGGACTCCATTCTCTATTGCTAAGCATGTATTAATTTAGTAATACTCATAGACGTGTATGGTTCAACCGTCTAAAATAAGTTCGAACATGAATATCAGCAAAAGTTAACACTGGTTCCCTTGGTACCAGAGAGATTCTGGTGAACCACCACTCTGGGCCCGAACGCCTAAGATCTAGCAGGCCTCTTTTCCCCGATGGTGATGGAGATTTTATATGATATTTAGCCCCCGGGGGAAAAAAAGAGAAACAATTACCTATGTCTAATAGCTAATAGCAGTTTGACATTAAAAAAACGTTTAAATATCATAGGGTGAAAAGTCATAATTTAGGCCCACCTCCCATATTCCTAAATTTAAAATAATTTTTTCTAGTTCTATACCATGCACAACTCCGCACGTCTTTTTTACTTGTCAATATTTCTTCTTATATTAATTAAAATATTTTCCCTCTTAAGTTAAAGCTTTCTTTTCAAAATTTTTATTTTTAATTAAGATTTCTTTTAAATTGTTTTCAGCGTAAATAGAAAAAAAGTGTTTTTATAATAATGTAACGCAGTGTATGATATTAATGTTAAACGTATTAAAGAAATTTGCTAAACATAGTCGAAAGAAAAAATTTATTAGACATGTTACAAGTACATATATACAGGTAACTTTGAAATGACCTTTCTGAAAACTTGTGGAGTTTTTAGTTAAATATTCATATAAAAGAATTTTTATTAAAAAAATCTAAACTAAAACTATTTTTAACATTAGAGTGACAATCATTGCATGACATTCATGTTTTAAAATGTACAAATAAAAAGCTTGCAGAGCTAAATGTAAAACAGAGAAACATATCGAATGGCTCTCAACAGGCAGATATTATTTACCGAATTGCTTGGATGATTTTAATTTATTAGTGTTAGCTGATTAAAAAAAAGGGGTTTCTTTTAATCTTTAAAACAAACAAAATTATTTTGGAATTGAAAAAGTTTTAAGCGTCTTACTGTGTTATGAATAATAAACAATTTTGTGTTAATTTACATTTTTTTTGTGTTTATTGCCGTAAGAGAAAGCCAGAAGTTTGGTATTTAGGATAACAATTAAATTTGCATAATGATAGTATTTTATTAGCAAAATAATTAATTAAAAATAGAATAATTTTGTTTAAGACTTTGGCAATTTTATTCTTTTTTGTAGGACAATAGAAAATTCTTATAAGTTAATTAATATTTATAATTATTTTTTAAAGCTGAATTTAACAAATTTTTATAAAAAACTGCTTTTGTAAATCTTATAAATACTTACTTAGTTTAAGATTTTTTATTATAAAAGAAAATTTTCAAAAGAGTTTTTTTTTTTAAAGCGAAGTTTGACCCTTTTACGTCTTCTTTTTTTTTTTTGGTACAATTTCAAACAGTTTGGGATAACTGGGGTGCTTATCCCTAAACTGTGAAATATATTCCTTTAACAATACATCTTTATATTTAAATTTTAAAAAGAGCGTAAAGGTTTCAGATATTTTTTTTTTATTTTTGTTTTAAAAAACTTTATAAAGTTAGATTTAAAAGTTGGCAAATGCTGACAGTACTGACGGGTCACTGAATGCTAGGAAAGCATGCGGAACGACTCGGTGTCCCTTACAACAATCATTGTCGCAGCTGTGAGGATGAAACGAAGGAGGAGTTAGTCCTCCATCTTCTCTGCGAATGCCCCGCGCTGTCTGTCAAGAGACACAGATTCCTGGGCAACAACATACTTAATGACCTTGGTGAGACATCTGGGGCTGGGCTGAATGACCTACTAAGATATCTCACGGCAACGGGGTGGATCTAGTACTTATATTTCCCCGGGCTGATGGTTCATAGGCCGGGTGTACTGTACATCCGACAAGTTGTGTGGCCATGTCAAAACGGAGTCATAATACTCCACTTGACAGTTTGCGAGCGTATTAAACTACCACGTAAACCAACCAACCAACCAGATTTAAAAGTAGTACGTAAATAGTTTAACATGAAGCTGACAATATTTTACTTTGTAAATTACTTAAGGACTAGCAAAAGGGATTTTTAAGTGATAAAAACATTAGTTTAAAATAAAAAACAACCAAAAACCTTTTTTAAAATACAAATATCGTCTTCTAAATTGTTTCTAAAATTTGTACTGTGGTATTATTTGCAGAGTTTTAATTATAAAAATATCTTTTCAATTTAATAAATTAATTAAGAAACACATAAAAGCCTGGAAACCTTATTTGAAATGTTTATTAGGATAAAAAGTTTAATATTTTTTTAAGTCCAACGTATAAACATTAATAGATGAAGATAGAATTTTTAATGGCAGAAAAGGCACCAAATTTTTTTACAGATAACAAAACGTATATAAATGAAAATAAAATAAAAAAAAGGCATCACAGTTACACTACTTTGGAAATAAGATAAAAGGATTTTTTCTTAGCAACTTTAATTAAGCGATATTTATAGTGCCATGTTAGAAAGACATCTGGTGTTATATAGGTTTATAATGCTTTTTCTAACGACATATTCTGTTTGTGATAATCACATTTATTATTCTGTGTTGCTGTTTTGTACCTGGTATGAACTGCAACCAATGCTATGAACTATAAAACCGGAGGCGCGAAAGTACTATATTCAAGTGATGCTAAAAAATTTTGTTCAAATGAAGCAAGTTAACCATTTTAGCTACAGCACTCTCAAACATTTTTTTTAATAAATCTTTTAGTCACATACATATATAACAATCAAGCAGATTGTCGTAAGACTTATTAAGATTTATTAGAAATTTATAAACTGCTTGGTTTTAAACTATCCGAACTATCGAGATTACAGTGTATCCTCGTAGCGCTCTACTAATTACGTCACCGCTGCCCCTATAGACTTTATAGTCAAAATTTACTCAAGATCGTCATTTAGGCTGGACAATTTATTTTTTATTTTTAATGTCATGTTGCTTCTTTTGAAAAATACATAACTTTGATCCTCTGTTTCAATATGTAATTGCTTTTTCTCTTCCCCCTCGTCATTCTATTTTCACGTGTTTTTCTAACGGTTTTATAAAAAGATTACATTTGTTTCATTTAAATTATAAATTTGCTTTTTTTGTTTATTCTCTTTATACTTCTGGTATTAATTTTTTACCCTGTTTTATGTTCCCTTTAGTCCTATTATATAGTATGTGTATGTATGTGTTTGTGCCTTGTTTGCAACGTGTTGTTTGTTTCGTTTAGGTTGTTTAGTTTTTTGCCCACGAGTTTTCGTTATCATGCTTTGTTGTTTCCTTGAAATCCTTTAAAGCCTGGCAGGAAAAAATATATGTATTTTTTTATTTATGTTTTGGATTTAGCCTTGTGTTTTTTTTACAGTTTTCTTTTATTTTTTACTATTTTACTTTGTTTATTTTTTATTGTTGTTATTTTCGTGTGGGGTATTATCATATTGATAACTTTGTTTGGTAGTTGCTTTTGTTAATGCAAATTTATAAAAAAAAAAATTTCTCATATTTTTTTTTCTTTGTAAATGTATATTTTTTTGTCCGTCAGTGCGTCCGTCGGGCATTTTAATCTGTGATTAAAACTAGAATTTTTGTTCAAATGTGTACTAACTCGTTTAACTGTGAACAAAAACAAAATTATTTTTAAATATTCAAATACTTTGGAATATTTTTTGCAGACTAAAGTTTGGCGTGTGTTTTTATTTGTATTTTTTTAAAGTTTTTTTTTTTGTTTGTTTTGCTGCTATATAAAGATTCGTTGTTTGATAGCAATTTTCTTAATATTTATAGAAAATATTATAATGTTGGCCAAATATTACCATAAAATAAAATTATTAGGAAAATAAAAAATAAAACAAACGCTCATTTAGACACATACAGTGGGTATAATTAGACAATAATATAAAATTAATTATTATTGAAAAAAATCAACTTAAATATGCAACTAGATATGATTCAATAATTTTTCATTATGACAAATATCGGCCTCATGTTGCGAAATCATTTAAAAACAATATATTTAGAAAATAGTGGTTAGGAACCCAGCAAAAACTTGCATTGCTTTGTAATGAGTTAAAGTGATACAATATTGTAGTTGAACTACTTACCCATTGGCATTTTAACCCATTACTTTAACACGGCGATGTCATTGGAGGCAAGTACTTACACTGCCTGCTTACAAATAGGGACTTAAATTACAAACTTTGTAAAGTCATTACTTTAATGCCATTAAGAACCTACTTACTATCAATAAATAAGGCATCCCTTTAGATTATAAATCAATTCTTTTAAAATATCTTACAACTTCTTGCTTTTAATAAATAAACTATCCAATTGATTGTATGGGCTTACAGAACTCATTATTTATAATGTATTATGTTCGGATTCCTAAGAACGAAACAGAGGTCTGTTTTAAAAAAACACTTAGAAAAATTCTTTAGAGTCGATTTGAAAAACATCATGAAATAAACATCCGTCGAAAATATAATTACTTATACTTAAAGTATATTAACCCAAATGAGAATCATAATAGTTAATTTTGGTAACTCCTTAAAAATTTTTTCAACCAAAGGGTATGCAGATTTTATTTCTTATTAGATATCTTATTAGTAAGTTATTACGTTTGACAATATAATATTGTTATTATAAAACTACTTCTAAGTAATGCAGTCGGTATGTTACACTCATTAAAAAGTACGTTATTGAGTAAGAGCAAGTCGTTACCTAGTTTTTGCTGGAAAGCTATGTCCCACTCACCGTATATCCTAGATATTGTCTTTTTTGACTGCTGTTTGTGTGGTTTGACGCAGAATTCTCAGCTGAAATACGCTTTATTACCAAACAATATATTTAAGGTGGCTTGATTTTTTTATGGCCTCAAAAGATGACAAGTGGTTGTGGGTTAGAATCCAAAAAACTGATGGGAAAATTTGTAGCTTTTAATGATTATATACTTATTATATTCAGCAAATGTTAATGCAATTTGGCCTACAGTGCGTTGATTTTAGTACACTTATGTATGTATGTATGAGTATTAACAAGTGTGCGTTTATTAAATGTAGTTGTTATTTTTCAATATAATTTCCAGTTTAAACAAAAAAACTCAAAAACCAAAAATAGTTATGTGAAATATATTTGTATCTACCCATATTTTTATGTTGGACATTAAAAACAAAAATAAAAGAGTTTAATACAAAAAGTGTGTACGAATCTATTTATATAATTCGTACTTGCACACTTATTTAGAACCCTGCAGTTTCAGAAACAATTTTGGGTACTCAAGTTGTAAAATAAACGTAAACATTGAAAACCTTACAGCTTTGACAACGGATCTAAATTGTACTCAAATTCCATTATTCTTAACTGATTTCCTGGTGTGTAGGGGTCATATGAGAGTAAGAACTGATCATACAAAATGTTGTACAAGGTGTTCCTTTTACGCAAAACTTTTTTGTGTTTTTTTTTTATTTTTGATTATTTTTTTTCCACACAAACGTTAGTTTATTGATTCTAATGTTTTAAGATCTTTTAAAAAAATCTAAAAAATATTTAAATTTATTGTTAAAAAAAAAGAAAACTTTAAAGAAATAACAAAACACAATATTTTTAGTTTATTAATGCTAATGCATATAAATAATATAATCTGTCCAATTTTATTCAAATTATGCTTAAAATTTGGAACGATCTATTCTCTGAGAGTAAGAGAAATACTTTTTTATAGAAAGTTTTTTTGTGAAAAAATTCTGATGCCCCAAATTCACTGTCATTAGTTAAATGTTAGCTAAGCCATTAAAATTCATTGGTTAGCTATTAGTTGGGCAAGAGGTAATGGGTGTTATCTCAAAATAAAATTTCAATATTGGTACATTGCTAACCAATATTAAAATTTTACAATTAACATTTTTATATAAAGTTTTGGCATAAAGACATAAATAACATTTTCTTGTTTTGGTGTTAATTTTTTACATATTTTTTTAATATTCAAAAATACAAAAATTAAGACGTGAAATTTTAAGTAGGTTTGAGGACATATAATGGCCCCCAAAAAGGAAAGTCCACCATTGCATCCAGAGACAGATTTTGTTAAAGGTGTTTGCCAGATTTTTTGTAACATTTTGCCAAACTCAATGATAAAAATCGCAAACAAATTTTCCTTTTTTTATTAAAATTATTTATATTAATCACAAAAATAAAATTGTTTAGTTTTAATTTAGAACAATCCAAAAATTAATGAATGTCATAACTAGTTAAAACTAACTATATTGGACAAACCTTATGGGGGTTATCATAAGCCACGTATATCTCTCATGATAATATTAATAAAAAAAAATTTTGTTTGTTTTATTCTTTTGAGTATTTTATGAACTGTGATTTTGCGATTGTGACACAATTTGCTTAACCTTTAATTAGCAAAGTACCAAGTGATAACAACTTGATGCTCGACGCGGTAAGACACATTTTGCGATGTGACAAGTAAACATATATTTGTTGTCATTTTTAAAACTGCATGATTTCAAATCAGATACGATTTATTGGCCTTCGATAATTGAAAAATTAAATCGTGTTTTATAAACACACTTCCTTTCCGTTCTATTTATTCGTTTGTTTTAAATACGAACTTGTTATAATATCGTTTTTTTTTAATGATCTTTAATTTTTTCATTATATCTGCGTTGCTTTTTCTCTTTATAATTAAATTGCAAAAACTTTAATGCTAATGGTTAAAAGGTATTTAATAGTGTAACGTTTGTTTATAAAGGTGGATATCATGCTTAGACCTTATGCTTTATTTTAATGTTTGTATTTTTTATTTTTTTTTTTTATTTCTCTTTAATAAAATAAAAAAAATACAATTGAGTGTGTTAAAAGATAAATAAAAAAAATTTCCAGTGTGAATATTTTTCTAAATCAATGTTCTCACAAGTGTTACTTCCGATTTAAGCATATGGGTGCTCTCGCACACTGATATAACAATACACCGGCACGTGTTATTTGGACAAAACTGTGCCTTCTTTAACGACCTTAAGGGAAGACAAAAACATTTTAGTTTTACAAATTTAATAAAATTGTTGGCCTTTTTACAACTTATTGTTATATTCGCACATTTCTATTTATTTTCGAAATAATTTTATTAACATGCCAGTATATAATTTGAAGTCTTAAAACGTATCAAATATAAAGATTTTTAAAAATTAGAATTTTTTTAATAAATGTTTATTTTTTTTTATTACGAACTTCAATTTGTTTTAAGACAATTATTTTAGTTTTAATTCTGGCTCTAAAACTAAAATAATTGATTTTTAAAAATCATCATTTTTAAATAATTGAATCAAGCCAATGTTGTCCTTCATAGCTCAAAACAAATGCTGTTTAAGGGGGCAAAAGTAAGTGCAAACTTTTCATAAATTGTTGTCTAAATAACTTTTTATTGATTCACGTCTAGTGGCGTATTCTGGATTTTTGTTGTTTTTTGATGAATCCCAATACTGACTAAGTAACTTTGTCTTATGTTTGACACTGGTCTTAGTACAGTAAAAAAAATTAATTTGAAACCCAAAGTTTTAATGCGTGTTTTAAATTGTTAATATTTTTAATTTTTAGATTTAAAAAATTGTAACGTTTCTGAAACATTTTTCATCAAACTGCATTACTTTTGTGGGCCGTTAAAAAAGTGTCCAGTTTATTTAATTCTGCCGTTTATATCAATAATTTTTTTTAAACTTAAATGCTTTAAAAAGATATCTAGTATTGTTATGCTGCTGCCAAAAAATAAAAGCAAAAAATATACATACGTACGTACGTATGTATGTATGTTCCAACTCTATACTCACACTAAGTATTTGTTGTAGGTTGTTTTTTATTATATGTCCGATTTCCCTGTATGTATTTGATTGGTGCTTTCCTTTTAGGAGTTTTTTTTTTTCTTTTTCTGTTTTTTGCTTTAGTTTTTTTTTTTGTATACACATGAATACAACAAACACAGACCATAGTGCATAAATTATAAATGTGTTTGTCTGTTTTTGTAATTACTAATGTCTATATGGTGCATAATAAATATACATACGATTAAATTGAATTTATGTGAGTGAATGAGTGAGTGATTGTACGCCAGTGTCTAAGAGGGTTTTGTGTGAACTTACATAATCTATTGTGTTCATATTCATTAAACAAATATTCATACAAACACGAATGTGTACAGGCATACATCTATAATGCATTTGGTCTATATGTATAAACATATGCATTTGCTATCAGTTATATATCATTTCTATGTCATCACTATGTATATGGGTCTTATTGTTGTACACACTGTTGTTCATGTCGATGTCGATGCCAATGCTGGTGATGATGATAATATGTTTTGCTGACAATTTTCTTATCTTTTTTGTTTTTAATTTTATATTGCAATTTTATAAAGTGCATTTATATATTTTTTTTATTATTTTCAATTTATTTTAAATATCTGGGAGTAAAATATCCAACATCATGTCTTTCGAAAGGGTGACTAATTAATTATATTTGCTTTATATAATGTTTTTTTTTTCATGAACTAATGTCATTTTAGAAATTGAGAGCCCGTTGTTGTTAATACCAGTTTGCTTTTATTTTATTATATTAGATGCTACATGTTCTATTTATTATTTTGAAATATTTTAATAACAGTCAAAAATATTTTTTGATGTTTTCTTGGTTTCAGTTAGGAGGAGATTTATAATTATTTGTTTAAGAATTGCACTTGTTTTTACTTTTAAAGTGATTTTATTTAAAAAAAATGGATTTAATATTATTTGTTTTGGCTTGAGTTCATTTTTGTGATTATAAAGAATATTATGAAAAATCAAGTCCGACACTAGCCGAGTGTAATACATTTTCAAAACCAGCT
>NDXZ01002734.1:3100-18732 GCA_003055125.1 Paykullia maculata
ACTTAAATGCTTTTCCACTATCATTGAACTAGAAAACTTAAAACATTTAAAACTTATTTCACTGAAAAAAAAACACTAAAATTTTCTTGCCATCTGTTTAACTGATACCAAATAAAATAAAGTATTTTATCATTCTCGAAATGCTACAACTGCAACAGCAGCAAAAAAAAAATTCATTTAAAATTCTTATAAAAGATGACAATATGATGCATAATAATGACAAGAAAAAAACAAAGGAAAACGACAAGGAACTTTTCTATACAAGTGGCAAAAAGAAAAATTATCTTAGAAAACTTATGATAATAAGAAATGAGAAAAAATTTATTTTTCTTCAATTTTTTTTTTATATTTGTGCAAATGAAAAGTTTTTTAAATGCATTTATCATTTGGTTGTATTTTGTCTTTATATTCTTGGTGCTGTTAAATTTGCAAACACATGTTTGAAATTTAAAAAATTAAGGAAATTGTTTTGATAAAGAATTTATAACTTTATTTAAATTAAGGGGAAAATTTTGAAGTTACAAGATTTATTGGAGTAAAATAAAAAATTTTACTATTTTGAGTAACAGGTAAGAAAAATTATAAGATTTATTATCAATTTAATTTTTGTAGTAAATTGATAAATTCTTTATATTAACATATGTAAGTAAAGAAGCATTTTTTTTATGAAACCAAGACTAAAAAACATTTTTCCATTTCGTTTTTATGAGAAAAAGAAAAAATATTTAAAAAAATTATACAATCGGAAATGAAATTATGTGCATTTTATAAAAATATATAAAAACCTAAATCTTTATGAGTTGGCTTATAAAGGTGATGGCATACAATAAAAAAAGAAGAGCCACTTGCACATCAGGTATGGAAAACTCAATTGTTGAATTTTAATTTTATAATAAAATACTAAAACATTTTTTTCAAAATTTGAAGAGAAGGAAACATAATTCTACAGGTAGTCGTATGTTTTTACACCTTTCACCATAGGTAACAAGAATATATATATCAAATTGTCATTCCGTTTTTATTATCTACAATATTTATCTGCGACCCCCATAAAGTACATATGTATATTCTGAATCCTTATAGATAGAAAAGTCGATTTAGCCATGTTCGCCCTCCAAAGTCGTACGAAACCATTACTGGTATCAAACAATTAGAAATTTCCGCAAGATTCTTGCTATTTAAAATCAGTAAAATCCGACAAATAACGAGATATAAGCAAAAAAAAATTTTTTTTAACGTTTGTTTTACACAAAAATGATTATATTTGTGGGTAAGACATGTCTTTTAGGAAATTTAAGAAAAAAATTAACGAGATATTGGCCCAGAATCAGCAAATATATGGGCGAAAAACCTATGTGGACTTAAATTAATATCATAAAAAAATCAAGTTTTGTAAGACTTTAAATACATACATATGAATGTATATATATACATAAACACGTACACATAAATACAAGTAGTGAAGGGTATATAAGGTTTGGCTTACTTGTTTGCTTTTAAAATATTTTTTTTTTATTTTGTGGTGACTGCAGTGAAAGTTGAGATGATAATTTACAAAAACAAAAAAAATATATTTTCTAAAAGTTGAGATATTATTAAAATTTTTTTTTATAACTGAAAGAGTTTCAAAAGGATACAATATTTAAAAAATTTGTGAAAAATTCTCCGTAGATATTTTGTAACAATTTTATGTTTATTTTAATATTTTTATAATACTTTAAAATTCCAAAAACTTCACCATAACCAAGTTGACAAACATTTCAAATAGTTTTCCGTATTGAAAACAAGGTTAGGTTTTAACCTTCTTCACTATTCTTAATTATCTTTTAACAATCATTAATACAATTAGATGGTCGATAGAAATCAAAAACTTTACACAAGATCCGTTTTATGCAATTTCATTAACTGCAAAAATTTTGAATGAATTCTTAATACAACCTATTAATTTATACATAATATAACCCCTGTTTCCGTCGTATATACCTATATACCGTATATGCCTATATTTAAGCTAGTGGCTCCCGATACTGTAATAAACAAAGGGCTACATTTCATTAGTGGGATTATTAAATCTAGCAAACACCAAGAAAAAAGACAACATATTGAGGATGATTTGAAATCAAACCTGTAACAAAATGTTTAATATTTAGAAATGGTTAAAAAATTAACTTAAAATAAAAAACTGTTTCAATAAGGATGAAATACTAAACCGTTTATAAGTAGTGTGAAACATAAATAGACTCGAATTATATATTTTTTTAATGTTATGGCTATATATTTTTGCTATCAAAATATCTGTGTGCTTTCGACAATACATATTTATTCAAAGAACAAAAAACTTGTAATAAGTTTCTACTTTTTTGTGTAATATTTCTTATACTATATTTCAAAGAAAGACGTCGACTTGTGTGATTTTTAGTTTAAAAATTAGCAATAATAAGAAATTAACATATTAAAATACAAACACAAATGAATTGGTTTTCTTAGAGTAACAGCTCATTTAATATATCTTATAAAAAAAACTCTGATTAGAATAAACAAAGAATCTTAAAGATTTTATTTTTATAAGTAGACAACTTGGAAAGTTAATATAATTAGAAAATTTAAAGAAAAGTTTTTCATTTCTCTTTATATTTGCAAAAACTTAAAATTATATAAATTTAAAAAAAAGTTATTTAAATGGTAGGAAGGATCATTTATCAAATCTCTTTTATTTTTTTTTTAATCTATCTTATATATAATTTTTTTTTTAACAACATTTTAAAAACGCATTGGATATGGAAGGTTAAAACCATTTGGTTAAAAGCAGTCGTCTTAATAAAAAAAAAATTTAAATATATTTAATTAATTTTAGAAACAAAAACAAATAAAATAATGAGCTAATTCACAACCTCTGTTGTGTCATAGTATGTTGTAAAAAATAAAATAATTTTCAAACAAACATTTTTAAGAATAAAGAAAAATCTCATTCGCAGACAGTTCATTTCCGCTTTTTCTCATTCTGGGGCACAGGCTGTATCTTCGGAATTACTAAAGATAAATAACCCGGGACTGGAGCAAAATAATTAAAATGAATAACTCTTTTGTTCTATGGCACATAACAACACATTTATTGAGACGTTTGTAAAAACAAACTATAATTTAACATTATCTTTACTGCGGTAGATACCGACTTGTCCCAATAATATAAAAAACTACTGACGGTACATGTCGTCCTGTCCCAGTATTTTTCTTTATTTTTGACGGCATATGCCGTCTTGTCCGCGAATGTGTTAAAGTTTCTTAAACATATGTCCTTACATCGATACAGCGATACAACATAGGTTGTGAATTGGCCAAATATTTTTAAATGTAAACCCTTTCACTACCATTGGGATCATGCATCCCAAGAGAAATTTAAAAAATCGTTAAAAATACAATAATTGCTCTATTTGATTAGGATTAGGTCCCATCGGTAGCTTAGGATGTTTTCTGTGTATAATCAACTGTTTTGGGTGTGTTTAGTGGGTACATTGTTTTTATAAAAATTATTTTGAAACCACCTCTGTTAGACGCGGACGTGGTTTGTGATTTTTTTAAAGTGCATAGGTGTTTTTTTTCTTCTTATGATATTTTGTGCAAATCATATCAGTGTTTTATAATTGTAATCAAGTGAGTAAGAAACAATATTTTGAAAATATTTTATTTTATGTGGATTTTTTTCCATTTGGGATAATAGATCCCATTGGGTTGGTTTGACCCACATAAATGGGATATATTATCCCATTGGTATGCAAAGTAAGACAATTTGTATGTTTGCAGAATGAATAAAAACAAATCTGATAGACTGAAGGAAGACGAAATCTCTGCGACAAACAAAAGGTCCTAGGTCAAAAAGGTCTAAAAAAATGTTTAATGTGGAAGATCATATGCCAGTAAAAACAGATCACCGTAGACACTGTGTTTTATGCAGCTCAATGAAAAACGAAAAACGTCCATATTATATATGTTCAATGTACAAAGTGAACTAATTTCATACAGTATCCCCCTGCAGTTAAAAAATTTCTAAAAAATCATATGAACTGTAATGCATTATGTCAATAGACTGACTGACCCTCATATTAATAATCATTTTTAAAATTTACAACATTTTTTAAAGAGACTTTTCAATTAAAATTTTGTTTTGTGAACCTTTTAAAAACTTAAAAATTAGTTTTAGATATTATAGTATGAGGGCAATTACTAATTTATGTAATAAAAAAATTTCCAAAACTTAATTTCTTTAATTACTAAAAATAATTCGTTTTCATGTCTTTTTTAATTTCGTAATAATAACTTCCAGATTATTCTTACAATTTTTATCCATATATATGTAGATACATTTTACAAGTATGTATGTATGTGTGTTTTTAATTATATTAAAGTTTCTTGTTGAATTATTTAACTTATATTTCAATAATAAGTAGTTTTTCTAATTGTTAACCCCTGATTGGCGATGACAGACTAAAGTTTAGATTGTGTATATGTTTTACCTTAAAAAAGCAATTTGTAATGAATGAATTTTAAGTACATATTTTCAACTATTTTGCCATAATCTTTTATTCCTCTTTTTAAGATGTAATGGTTTTCCTAAAGCCTACTCAGACGGCTTAAGCTTTTACTCTAGATCTTAACTCATTTATATATATACATACATATATTTTGTTAATGCTGCAACTACTTATTTTCTTTATTCAAATTTATTTAATTCCAAATACAGCAACATCTTAAATAAAATATCTATAGAACTTTTGACTTAATCCCCCACTACTTCCTGTTTTTGCAATACATTTCCTTAGCAACACCCTCTGCCAATTATAGAACTTCTTTATATTCGGATAGAGGATATAAACGGGCAGAGCAGCGGCAATAACAGCAACAGCGGCAACTAACAATTGCAGTTTATTTATTTAAAAGAATGAACAAACACCAACATTAAAAAAGAAATGGCAACATGACAGCATAAATAAGTTGGCAATAAGCCAACAAAAATAATAATGCACATACATTGGCAATAGAATAGAACAAACACACACACACAGACAGAATGGCATATGCACACAGGCCTTTGGACCCAAAAACTATGAATTTCTATTTGTATGTATATGTTCAGATGAATGTACGTAGAAATATAGTATAAAGGACATTGAACCTAAAGCCAAATACATAACAACAACAAAACGAAAATTTATTAAATAGAAGAGAAAAAAAAAACAGCAAATATTAGATCTACAAAAACGTGCGTCTCAAACACAACAGCACTGAACTAGAACCCATTGGAAATTAATTGGTAAAACTTTATTTGTACCTTGAATTTAGTTAAAATTCAAGGAGAAACAAAAACGAATATTTATTTTAGTTGAAAGGCAAATAACGCAAAAACAAAATGAACAATTATTTTTGCAAAAAAAAAACCATAAATCAATTTTGTATATTTTTTTTCAATCATTTCAAAAACATACAAACACATACATACACACATAATGACAAGATACAAAAGGACATGTGAACAGAACAATAAAACTCCCCAGAAAAAAAACTCAAACGTGGCAAAACTGTAATGAATCTAAATCTGATATAGCTGCAGCAACTTCATCTGTATGGTCAACATACAAAAACCAAAAAAAAAGCCAAATTTGCAATTAAAGAAATGTAAAGAATAATGAAAAACTAAAACATAGTGAAACGTGTCAGTAAATTAATGTTTTGTTTAGTGAGTGAATGCACCACAAAATGTAACCATTGAATGAATATAAGATGAGCGAAACCCAACATCATATAATGGCAAATACAATCTACCAGCAACCCCATTCTTTGTAATACAAAATAACACTAAATATTCTGTATTGGACACTTGCTGCAACGAGTGGAGTATTGTTAGAAAATTTGTTGTATTTAAAACGAAATTATCTTTTGTACACAGTTTTCTTGTTGAAAACTGCAAAAAAAAAGAAGAAAAATTCACTTTATTCTAAATTTCAGAGGGATGGTCGAATAGACACACACACACACGCAGATAGACTCTTAGCCGGTAGTTACATTTATTGTCAAGGAAGCGCACTTTGGTACTTTTGTGTTCAATGCACTTTTCTCTAAAAGTGGGTTGTTTGATTCATTCACTCATTTTATAGCATGTGTATGTGTGTATTACTGTGTTGTTGTAATGGTTTTATAAATGATTCATGGCTTTATTTTTTGTGTTTATATGTCGGTATTAGTAACAATATAGAAAAGAAAAAACCAACAACAAAAATTGTATACCGGCAAACTTACTTACAGTGCAATCAACTCAAACCCATGACAATGACGTTACACTTTTTTTCATTTTCTTTTTTTTCTCAATTTTCTATTCTGTTGAGTTTTTCTTTCTTGTTTTTGTGTTGCTGATTTTTCATTCAGTTTTTAGTTTTACAAAGTCTTTTTTTTTGTATATGTTTTGGGTAATTGTTGAAAGTAGTGCAAAACTAAAACCCAATAAACAAATTGATTACAAAATGTTAGTAAATTTTATTGAAATTATAGTAAGATTTAATTGTTTAAAATTTACAGGTTATTTTGTCTGAAGTCTGCTTTTAGTTTCATTTTCATTTGGACTTCTGTCTCATAAGTTAAACGAGTTCTTGCATTTAAAAGATCCGCAAAAGCTTAATCTATTTCCTTCTAAGGCTGCATTCTGATCATTGGATTTTTCTCCTCTGATCTAAACTATGACATTAAAAATAAATTAAACAGAAAACGAAATATTTTTGAACACTTGTAAAGGCTGCATAGGAAAAAAAATCGTAGTTTTTATGCTGAATGTGTATCAATTGGAATTAAATAAATATGAATAGACTATTTATATACAGACAGCTAAATCATGAAAAAGAAAGATGTGTTTGTGAAGAAGTTTAATCTATACCCACTTCATAGTTTTCCTAAAAAAATCCATATACATATGTAGATAATATTTTATTATTAAAACTAAAAGACATAATGTGATTATTATGCCATGAAAAAACTTTTTTTTAATTTATGTTATTGACTTTAAGCCTTCACTGCCCTGCTTTTGCACATGCAAGAGCCCAGTGCTTTATGTCGGACACGATATTGGACGTGGCTCACCTAAAAGGTGTAGGATGGGAAGCGCTGTGGAAATTCGTTTAAATGACCGAATTCCTGTAGGCAGGGCGGATTCCTGGATTTTTCTCCCTGATTCGCACCCCCCTTTCCTTTTTCTTCTTTATTCCTCTTTTTCACACCGTAAAAAGCGCACAACAAGTCGACCTGCAGGATTAAGTGTATGTCCTATGGAACATGGGACTTTTTGAGGCTCCTTCTGTCAACCTACCTACCTTCAGCCTTCAAAATTGCTGATTATCCTTTCACTTTGCTGCAGTTTTTGTACTCATAATCAGAGCCAAAATTTCCTTACTCCAACAGCAATCTGATTTGCTCTTGCTTTATCTTGATGCAAAATATAACCTATAAATGAAAGTAAACAGGCAATAGATGAAATAATTTTTACTTTTTTACACAAAAAGTTACACTTATACCCGCGTCGGTCTTACAGAGCAATTTGTAGTAAATACGCCGATAAATACGTCTTGCATAAACGCACGGTATGCACTGAAATGAAGCTAGAAAAACCCCTCTAAAAACTCTATCAAATTCTTCATATACTTTAACAACCCGAAAACAAACAAACATCTAAAGGTGTTATGGGTACCCAGAGAAAAAATATGGTTGGATATGTTAACGGTTCACGGATCACATACTATTAACACATTCTGTGTGATCATATGTATGTGTATGTTAAAAATATGACAACAACCATAATATGTTTGTGACAATCATGAATATGATTTTAGTGATCATAATATTTTTTTAATATTTTGTGATTATGTTCTGTGACGATACTCAACCATATTTTCTTTTTTTGCATTTGGCTGACACTCTTGTTGAAAATGTTATTAAACCTGAGTAGAGCAATAAGATGTTCGCGATTCGGCTCACAATTTTTATGTAGTACTTTTATAGTAAAACTAAAAGCAATTTATTTTTTTAGTAATTTTGAACAAGACGCAATTACCTTAATTTGTTTAAAAAAATCTCTTGCTGGTATTTTAGGTAAATGTTTAATTACATTTGGAAAGAAAAAGGAACGTTTTGAGGGTTTCTCTAATTTTAATTTAATCAAATATCACCTTCATCTAGGACTTATGTAACATTATAACCTTATTTTTAGCGAGATGCTATCGACGTTTATATTTTAATAATTGCTTCAGTAGCTTCTTCAATAGAAACACTTTTATCTACAACAAATATTTATAAAACTAAGATTAATGTATATATTTTTTTTACTAAGAATTTTAAAAGCTTTTTCTTAAGAAACCAATATAATTGTACTCATTTGTAGAATGTTTTTTTTTTATCAAAATAAATTCTTATTTCAAGGCTAAAATAAAACTAAATAACATTTTCAAGCCCAAAGACCAGTATTTACTGGGTAAATGCATTAAAAAACGTCACTGTTGCGCATCATCACTTGTATTGTTTCATTGTTTGTTTGGTTTCTCTGTTCAACATTTGTTCATGTTCTCAATTCTTGCGGGGTTTTTTCCCTTAGTTTTACTGCTGCTTTTTTGCGCTCGACTAAAGGTACGGGGCAAAAATGGCAAAAACCATTTCCGTATTGATTTTTTATATGGCTTTTTTCTTTGCACAACAGATATTTTCACATCTAAGAAGAACAGATTGAATACGTTTTTGTTTTTCATTATTAATCTAACAAATAATGGTTGTCTATTTTTTTAAAGTTTTTTCTTCTGTGAAGCACAATTTTTTTTATTTATTAAACAAATAAATAATTGGGGAAAAACTGTATATATTTGATTGTTATTTTGGGGAGAAAAAAACTAGAAAAAATATGTTGCAATTAAGTTAAAAAGTAAATAAAACTCAATCTGCTTCTGTATATACATAATTTTTTAGTAATAGTTTGTTGAGAAAAGAGTTTTTAAAACTAAAGGTTGTTAGCATTTTTTCACAATTTATTTATAATATTTTTTAAGGATAAAAAATCTAGGAAAGAAAACTAATTTTTCTAATTCTTGTCGAATATGTAAGACTTTTTTTAAATATTTCTTGGTAAAATATAATTTAAGATTTAACGACTGCAAGTAAAAATTTTTTAAGAGCTTTATGTACCAAATATATTTATATATATAGATAAATCAACTGATCTGATAATGGAACAAAATATTAAATATTTTTCTTAAAAGGCCATTCAAGTCTTGAGTGCAAGTCTACCACCAATCATGTCGTCAAAAACATTTTATCGTTTAGTGACGAGACGTGTCTCTTTGGCTTTATGTGTCTGATTGTAATTTCCCACAATTAATTTGTTTTCTTTTTTGTTAAAGAAGTTTTTATTTTCTTAATCTTCCAGCCATACACAATTTCTTTAGCTTGATAACTCAATTATTTAGCCATAAATGTTTTAAGTCTTGAACAATACCCAAAATTATTGATTTCTTTCGTTAATTTGTTCATAAAATAAAAATAATAAATAAAAACTAAATAAAAAAAGTAAGAAAAAGAAATTTTAGGAACATATTTTTGGTTATCAACTATTAAGCCGATTATAAACATTAATTTGGAGATTTTACTACTTAAACGTCAACATATAATAAACAAGTATTAACTACAAGAAAACGTCAAATTTATGTTTAAAGGTTTTTACTAACTTAAGTGGCAGAACAAGTAACTGGTTACCCCTAGTCAATTAAGTGGTTAAAAAAAAAAATTACATAAAAGTTTTTCAATCAAATATTTAAGTTTCTTAGTTTTTAAAATAAATCAACGAAAAAGTTCAAAAATCCTCTTAACCTCTTGAAAATGCAGGCACAAATAAAAACAACATCAGTTTTTCTTATAATTTTCAATTTTCTGTGCAAATTTTTTTTCTTCACCTTAAACAATCATTATAAATTTTCTGCATAAAAACGTGCATTTCGAAGAAACACTTGATGCCAGCCACAACTAAGAAACCATATTTCATCAATAATAATAATGATGACCCAAACACCATCATCTCAAAGACATCAGAAAAATCCTAAACTCTACAATAAAATTTTATCTCTTTTTCTCTTCTCTTATTCTTATTTTTATTATTAGTTTTTTTTAAACTTTTCTTGATTGTTCTTACCTTTAAGTTGTTTGGTTTTTTAATGTAACCTTTTATTTAAATTGTGTTTTTTATTGTTTTTTTTTGTTGTTGTTTGTTTAGTCAAGTCAATTTTGTGGTTAATTTTATTGCAATTTCAACGTCAATTTAGTAATTAAAGAGCTCAGTGATTATTGTTGTTCTCAATGATTACAATAATGTGAATTGTTGAAAGAAAGATGGTATTTTGTGTTGAATAAAATTAAGGAAAGGGTAATAGAAAAGATTCAAGAATTTGTTTTTGTGGAATAAAAAAAAACATTTTATGAATGAAGAAAAAAAATAAGGAAATTCTATCAGACATTTTTATTAAAAAACATTTAAATGGAACTTGGAAAATCCACTTTCATATACATACATACATATGTACATAAACCCTGCTGGAAATGTCAATAGTAAAACTGTACTGTATTGACACAGTTACCAGTACTAGTGACCTATGTTACCCCAGCCAATGCTATTTACTATAGACATTTAACATGTGCTTGTCATTGAAAATCTACTACTGACATTGGTACTATTGACTAGGTAGTTCTTTTGGAACCATATGTAGACATTGGAACCAGTGATTCACTAGTAGGTTTAAGTAATTTTTAGTCTACACTTTTGATACTTTTTAATTGCAAAATAAAAAGTATTGACGCTTTGTAGACAATATCACCAAAAAGTTACCATAATAGTCGACAAACGTGGTGACTTGGAGACCAAAAAGTCACCACAATATTCGACAAACGTGGTGACTTGGAGACACTTGACCCCAGGCTTCCTGCAGGGAATCTACACAATTGAGTTTTATATTTATAGACACCAAAAGACAAAGTTGAAACAAGTTAACCTTTTTTAAAACATATGTACATATGATGCACATACAGGTATGTATGTTTGTATGTATATTAGTAAAGTCAATATTTTATAGCATAAAAATTAACGAAAATTATAATAAAAACATATTTCACAAGAAGACATAAAAATCATCTAATTGCAAAAACAACTTAATATTTTTTGGCTTTGTTTATACAAATGAGGGATGTATTTTTTTATAATCTTGATGTGCCATTGATTTAGCTTTCCGTTTAAGCAAAAAATTTATGAAAATTGAAATGCTTTCGTCGAAAGTTAAATTTTTTCTGTATTGTAACTTGTGTTAGACTTGCAAATGTGAATCTCACCAGCTTTTGCTCCTATTTGTATGTCGTTACCATCTATATCATGTAAACTGTTAAATGTGTAAAAATTCAGTTGCCGATTTTTGCCTAAAAAATTCATATAGAGTCTTTTTAAAATGCAGAAAAGGGCCAAAATAAAAAAATATTATTCTGATATATTTTGCATTTTTATCAAAAGTGGTTAAGATAATGATATAGATGGCGACTATAAAAAAAATTAAGCAAACAGCTCTCAGTTTTGTTGTCAAAAAAGTTGACGCATTCACATCGAACTTAAAGTTTTGTCGAGCCTTTCCCTAATATTGGTTCAATAAATTTTTAATATTTCCTAATAAAGCCTTGTTGATGATTTTGGAGGAAGGCTCGGTGGACGGAATGTCAGTTTCGAAACACGAACGACCTTCTAAACTGGTTTTAAAAGGAGGACAAAGACTGAAACAATCGAAAAAGAAAGTCTCATGTAAACACTTGCTCCCTAGAAGAGTTAACGTTTGCTGCTGCTAGATGTTTTTATAAAGAAGGCAAGAGAGTTGCTACATACGTTATTAAAACCTTTGGTGTTTCTCCAAAAGGGCTACAAAAACATTCCTAAGTACGCTATCTAAAAGATTAACACCATATAGCAGTGAAGAATCGGTGGCAATGTACAATAATGGAAAATACTCAAAAATCTTCTTGTATTGTATTATTTTTTCGTGTTTGCAGTGAATATTAAAATATTCTGGCTTAACAGAAAACACAAATAACACATAGTAATATGATTGTTTGTAAAATGATTTTGCAGATCTTATGTCAGTTATTCGCTGGTTCGGATAAAGTGCATTCTTGAAGTCTGAATTGTTAACTTTTTTTCAAAAATTTTGGGCCGTATCTCGGCAATGTCCAGTACAATGTTGTCTTCTAAGCCTTTCATCATTGCTGGTTTGGTCACGAAAGCCAATGAATTTATGTGACCAAAACAAATAAACAAAAATCTTTAAATTTTATCATCTAGACTAACCAACTCTTTAGTAACTTGTCAGTTTAACTAGATGTATAGTATTTGGCACCGTCTTGTTTAAAAAAATCCCACGCAATTGGCGCCTTCTGTAATTGGTAATCGTGGCTCTATACTGCTTGCCATTTAAAAGACATATTTCAAAGGAAATGAGGCATCCATCTATCAAAAATTCCCATGCCCAGAAATAGCGCGGCGTCATCGCTTTGCAATTGGGAAATCCGATATTGACAGCGCCTTAGGAAGTAAAGTTGGATGCAGATGGTTTTGTTACTGTTAAAAAGTTATGCTATTTAAGCTACTGAATACTTTATCGTTAGCTCATTAATTGAAGATATGACAAAAACATTGGTCATTCTAATGCCAGTTAAATCTAATTATGACGTAGGCAGAGATCTTAACATAAAATGTTGGATAAAGTGGGTGGACACAGCTCAAATTAATACGTGCGATGGCAAATCAACTCATTTGCATAGTTTTCATGCTTTTAACACATAAACGGCTGCGGCTTCATAACCACCTGCCTACAAATGCCGTTGGCTACATAATGAACACATCAGCAACATAATAGTAAATTAATTAATATATTTAAAACCTCTTGATTGTTAATGATTTTTTAATATTATAAATTTTTGATGATATTTTCTGTTAATAAAGCCAAATTGCTTTAAATCTGTCATTTATTTTACATTACTTATTATATTGGGAGTTCAGATTATCGCTTATGAAAATAGAAATTAGCCTAAGTTGACAACAGCAACAACGGTGGTCGTGTAGCTATGATGGCTTCAAAATAATCGTTTTCATATAAAGTTTGATTTTGACAGATTATGGTCGGTAGCCAGCTGTCATTTATGTGTTTACTGCATGAGCACAAATAATAATATAGTTTTTAGTGTGATTTCAGTCGAAAAGTTAAACCTTAAACAAATTTAGGAAATGACATACATAAATATAGCGCTTCGAAAGAAGTTTATTCTAGAAATTTATCAATAAAAGAGCAAAATTTTTTTTCTTCCTACATTTTTCATTAAAATAAATTTTCGTAATCCTTGACATTAGGGGCTTTCAAAACACTTTTAAACTTCCGTTAATCATTTTGATAATTTAAAACCCTTTATTGCTTTTATAAAGCATTTATTGTATTTTTTTCTATTTTAAAACAAATTATTCAAAATATGTTATATTTACAACCCTTAAAAAATATTTCTATTAATTGTTTTATTTCCTAAACATTTTTTAACAAAACTAAAAAGCAACACAATTAAAATATTTGTAGTTTATAAAAAAAGGAAACAAATGAAATAATAATAAATTGCTATGTGGTAGTGAGACCACCCGTTAGTATCTTAAAAGGTACCCTAAAGGAGAATGTTACAAAATTTTTATTTTGGTTCCAAATACATTTAAACACATATAAACAAAACCCCTATCAACCCAAGTATTATTAATATATTTTTCTTCTTTTGACGGCATTTAATATCTTTACGCTTAATATAATTTTTTCTTTTTTCCGGTTATTTTTCTTATTTTGTAAATTGTGTAAAAAAATTTTAATGTGGCTTAACAGCTCATTGCCTTTTGTGCCACACTGTCTGACAGCGTACGACAAAATAGTGACTGACTTTTATGGCTGGCACATGCGCTTTTTTTAAGGGTAAACAACAGTACACAACTACTACCCTCTTGCTCTTACTTAAGATTGCCTCTCTTTTATACAATTTTGTGTAATTACTCTATTTTTTTGTTTTTGTTATCAACATCCTCTACAATGTGGCACATAAAGAGTATCCTTAGTTTTAATAATTTTTTCTATATGTTCTTTGAGTGAGTTTGTATCTTGTAAGCGTTCGTGTGTGCGTGTATATGCGTTTGCATACAGCGTCCTGTTGTATGGCGACGTGTGACAAAATAGACCGTGTGCGTTTGAAATAAAACAAGGGTGTTAATCTTAAACAAAAGATCACATCAATTTAATATTTAGTGCTACAATTAAATAACCCAACACAAAAGAGTCAAAAAGGAAAAAAACGCACAAACAGAATTTTAAATTATAAAAGATACTCTCGGTACAAGGGATAAAGGAAGAGGAGTAAATTCACATCTGTTTCCATTTCTCATACATAATGCGTCGGCCTATAGTCTGAGTATATAAGAGATGTTGTTTTTTAAGGTATTAATTTTTCTTTTGCGTTTTCGATAAAAATTATTTTGAACTAAATTGTTTATCATTGTCATCATTATTATTGTTATTGTTGTCACTAAAAAAAAGGAAACTTTATTTTAAAGGTACTTTTAACGATTTGATTAAAATTTGTTTTCTTTCTTTTTGTATTTGTTATTTTATACCTTTTTGTTGTTGTTTTCTTTCTTAAGGGATTCTGGTTTTTTTGTTGTAGTTTAATGGCTTTTAATTTGTTTGTTTTTAATGAAAATATTTTCGATAAAAAAAACAATTTAAGATAAATTTTCTTAAGACCATAAGAGTAAATTGTATTTAAAAAAAAGAAAAGATATTAATATTGAAAACCCTCGTTTAACATGGGGGTTATGTTCATCAAAAATTGTTAAGTTTTAAGCAAAGTCATGTTAAATAATACAATAGACTAGAGAAAGAAAAATAGGGTTAGGTTGTATGATTTAAAGAAAAAAATTATTTTATTAGTTTTTTATTTAAAAGAAATTGTAGAAAAATAATAAAAGAGCTATAGGCAGTAAAGTTCAGCAACAAACATAAATATAGTTCATTAAACTAATACATTAAAATTTTATTTAATCAATAGATGAGCATAACAATTGTTAAATCGGGGAAATATCACTTAAAATAAACTGATCATAAGTGGATGTTTTAATGTATATAATACGAACGTAAATGAAACTCATAAACAGATCGTAAAGTGAAACATAGACATTTGTTCATAAAAATGTTATGATACAAGATTTCTATAAAAAGACATAAAAAAATGAAACAGGTTCCTAATTTTAATACTATAGAACTAAAATTCCCTAAAAAATAGAGGAACTGACAGACCACCTGGTGCTTAAATCTCACCTTAGAAGTCTCAGAAGCATAGATTAAAGAATACTTTGTTATAATCTGCGAAAGACAAGTTAATTATCCTGAGGTCAAATCGGTTCGAACTTTACTAGGAGCTTACGACTCTAACTATTCTGTATTTTTTAAGAGCGCAGAACGCCTGAAGGTACCTTAGAAATTTTTTTTTTATTCCGGTAAAAATTTGGA
>NDXZ01002735.1:1306-15240 GCA_003055125.1 Paykullia maculata
AAAAAAAAAAAATTAAACAAAACAAAATAATAAATAAAAATTGCATGTATAAAAATCACAACTTTTTTTATTATTAAAAAAACTACAACAAAATTGTGTTTTAATTAAATTTCAGACAGTTACTAACATGCCACATTTTGAAGTGGTAAAAACAAAATAATCGTTATGATAAACATGTTTAACATTAACCCTTTCAAGACAATGTTTATTTATAGTAGCGTTAAGTGGCCGGCATCTTATCTAAATCAAATCCTTAATTTAAATGTATTGACAAAAAAATGCTTTGTCTTTTTGCGCAGGTTTGTGACTTCTGTAAAATTATCCATCTTTATAAAATTATTTTTTTCAAAAGCAAATCACAATAATAAATAAATTGATATAATTTTAAAAATAATATTTTAATACATCAATTATTACTTGGGCATTTAGGGATTAACTATTTGCATAATTGCTCTCTCCCTCTCTCTTTTTGTGTCTCCCTCTTCTTTAAAAACATCTTTTATCGTGTGAATACAAAATAAAAAACCATAAAACAATTATTAACCCAATTAGTCAATGATTAATTAAATGATTTTATATGTTTTTATATTAGTTGTTGTTTTAATTTTTATTTTTAATAAAATAATATTTTCTCTTTTTTGTGTTTTTGCAGGCGATTAGTAAAAAATTATCAGCCCAAAAAGAAAGAAGAAGAGGATAATGAGTAAGTATTTAACACAATTTTTATAACTATTTCATGGATATAAACATTTATTTATAGTTATTCATAATGAAAGTATGTACATATATTATTAAATCTAGTTGCATATACATACATATGTACGTACATAAATATGAATGCTGTAGTAACAGTTTTATTTTATTTTATTATACATATTTTAGTTCTCTATAAATTTTTGTTTTTAATTTTTTTAATTCGTTTTCGAATTATTTATATTTCTAAAGTAATATTTTTTTTTAAAGAGAACATGCGAAAAAAAGATAAATAAAAATAGCTATTTTATTATATTCGAAACTTTGACGAAGAAAAAAATTAACAAAGGGGAGAGTTAAGTCGGTAAACCCCGAACGTATTTCATTCTACACAACAATTGTCTTTAAAATGTGTAGATTTTAAAAAATTGTTTTAGATTGTCCGATAACATCGCGGTTTTCCGTGGAAGTGTGCCGCCGATTCAGTCAAACACTTTATTTTAAAAATTAAAGTTTAACCATTTGGATCGTATAACTTGTCATGGTGATTTGGCGGCATCACTGAATGAATAACAATCAACCAATTAGACAGACGTCACTGAAACAACATCTGGCGACCATAGAGCTTCTCTACCTGGTCTTATTGACCTTTTATTTGTTTGTTAAGCAAAGAAATCGCAGCTACGCAGTTTATCTACTCTTATCGAAATTGAAAGAGTTGAAGAACAACCATGAAAAACAAAAGAGAAAAAATGTTTTAAAATTTTAAGCAGGAATGGCAAAGTTGTTGCAATTGCATTTTTTTTTTTGTAGAATATCGTAAAAAGACATCAATATAACATATAATTAATGCCCAAATTTACTGTCATTAGTTAACTAATGACAATGGCTTAGCCAATGATAATTTATTCACAGCTGTTAGTTTGTCATTAGCTAAGGCACCAAAAGTCCGTATTAGTTAAACAATAGTTATCATTTTAGTTTACAAATAGTTGACTAAAGACTGTAAATTTCGGTCTAAATGGGAAAAAACAGACTCTCAGAAAACGCTTAAAACGATTGTAATGAGTTAGTTTAAACATTTTATATCAAATGTCTTTCCCAAACCTGGTTCAAAGCCAAATAAGTAAAACAATCATTTGCATTCGATTAAGGTCAAGTTAAAAAAAAACCGTTTGAGAAATGACTAAAATCAAATGTTATTTTGAAATATAATAATTATGATAAAATAATTAATTTTTCTTTTAATTCTTATATCCTTAATTTTGTTAAAAAAAAACGAAAATTAAATACATATATACCCATTTTCTCTTCTAAATGCTATTGTTTTCATATTAATATCGTTGTTTTTGTTACCTTAACTACAACTTAAGCTTTTACATTTAAAACTCATAAAATCCTATAGTCTTTTAATGCCTATTTTTGCAAGTGACCATTATAAAAGAGTTTTTATGGCGTCATTATTTGAAAGTTATAATCCAAACACCTACATTTAAAAGTATTCGATTATATACAGACATCGCCAACATTTTTTTATGATGCACTTTAATACTTTTTATTGTAAATTCTTAAATAAAACAAATGTTGCAAAAAATTTCTTTAAAGCAAAAATTTACTTATAATTTATATCAAAAACTATTATCCAAAAACCTTCTATAAAGAGGAAATGTTTACGTAAAAAATATAAACAAAAAATAAAAAATTTCTTTAATAAAATATTAAATGAAATTTGTAAAAAGTTAAAATTTAGTAAAATTGTTTACTTTAACATTAAACAAAAGTTTAAAAAATTAAAGTTTACCAAAAAATTAAAAAAAGGAAAATTTATTGAAAGATAAATTTTAACGCATATTTTATAAATAAAAAAGTTTTCTAAAATTTAAAAAAAAAAGTTTTTCTGCGAGTTTCTTCAAAGAGTTAATAATTTAAAACGACAAACTTTCGCAAACATTTGTAATAAAAAAATATTTTTTTCATAAAAATAAAACTTAAAAGATAGCAAATAAAATTTTTAACAACAACAAATTTTGACCGAGTAACAAGTTAAATAAAAAGAAAATTTTCTTTTAATAAAAAATGCAAACCTAGAAGAAATTATAACAAAAACTCTTATTAAGAAATTTTTATATCTTTAACTTTGCCTAAAATTGCTTTTTTTTAAATGAATATCTTTTATTAAGTGAAAGTTTAATGGCAATTCTTCATAGTCCCTTAAACGCAGGGCGGGTGTGAATCTCTGGCATAATAAAAGTTAGACACACAAATCGTAAATGTTGCGTTTTTTTCACATGTCAACGTGATAATAATCACTTTTATAATAAAGCCCACGTAAAAAAAATAATAATAAAAACAATGTTAATATTAAAATACATAAAAATAAAACCATTTAAAAAGAGTTTAATTTTTATCTTTCTGCATCACACAATTTGAACAAGTTGAATGACTTGGGTGACAGTACAGCTTGAAATAGATATATGGATGTATGGATGGTTGACAATAAGAATTAGGATTTTTACAAAATCCAATGAAAATCTAACGACTTGTAGAACAGTGTGAAGATACCTTAAATAAAGACAGAGATAGTTTTTTGTTTCAGTAAATTAACTTTTGACGTAAGTGTTTCACAATGGACACAATGATGTAAGAACTTTTAAAGAAAGGGATACAAATTAAAGGTTTGAAGGCAACATTATTTATAAATGCCTTTAAAATCACAACGAATGATTAGAAACTGGTTTCAGTGTACATATGTATGTATAAGTGTATTTTTGTTTATAAATAAAATGTTTAGTTTCTTAGTAAAATTTGACTGATTTTTATGGGGTTTTAAAATGAAATAAAACTTTCCACACACATGTAAACTGGATGAAAATACAATAAAATAACTTATATGTATGTCTAGAATCAAAGCGGGGTTTGATTTATAAAGGAAAATATAATCTATATATTTTTATACCCTTCACCATGTGGTAAGGGTGTATATAGGTTTGTCATTTCGTTTGTAATTTCTTCAATATTCATTTGCGACCCTATAAAGTATATATATTCTGGATCCTTATAGATAGGAAAGTCGATTTAGCCATGTCCGTCTGTCCGCCTATTCACCTGTCCGTGTGTATGTTGAAATCAAGTTTTCGTTCTCCCATAGGTTACCCAGGGTTGTATGTGGTATCAAACTTTTAGAAATACTTTCGAGAAAATCGGTATTGAAAATTGGCAAGATGCGTCAATAATCGGCTGAGATATAAGCAAAAAAGACGACTGCCTCGTTTTTTTGTTTTAAACAAAAATATTATTGTTTTGCAGCTTTGAATTAAACAACAAATATATTTAAAAAAAATTATACCATTTGGACCATTTGGCCACACATGGTGAAGGGGATATAAGATGTGGCACAGCCTTTTACTTGTTTTAATTGTCTTTCTCGAGCCATTATAGTTACTGTCGTCTTTACATTGTCTCATTTGCATCAAGGATGGTTGGATTCGAAGCAAGGGGTGGGTGTGTGTGACAGTATCTTTTAAAAAAGATTCGAAGATCGATATTGATACAAAAATGATTACAAACGGAGCACGGACAGTGGTATTTCCATACAAAAGATATACATAAAATGTCATACTCAAGAAACTATTGTTTAAAAGAAGTGAAAAGATAAAAAATAAAAAAATAATAAAAGACTAAATAGTTCTATATTTTAACCTTTAACCAACATCAAAGTTACTCATACATACCAAAGTATCAGAAAATAAAAGCGTGTTGTATTTTACAGCAAGTGAGAAAGAGAGTGAATGTGTAACATACTTTTTTTTATTTTCTTGTTATAGAATGAGTTAAACAAAAGAGAAAAAATTGTAATGTCGGTTAAAGGCAAGAATTATAAAAACAAGATTACGCATTCCGGTTGTAAAAAAGTTTATCTCTCTGCGCATTTTACGTCATAAAAGGCGCGCTATAAATAAAATCAAAAGCGAAACGTTAACAAATAGTGTGGTTTGTATGAGTAAAGCAAATAAAAATGGAAATTTCTAAAAAAAACCTTTTTTAATGAAATTTACATGAAAATTTTTAATTTATTCATTTATAATTTAACCCATATCGTTCCAGTGTTCGATTAATCGAACAGTAAATTTAATGCGTTTTCAAATGCTTTTTTCTTTTTTTAATAAAAACTCTGATATTTTTCTTATAAAATTAGATATTGTAAGAGGTTAGCCTTAAATGTAAACCTAAAAGTTCTTAATTTTGTTACAAACTCAATATTAAACTAGCTACGAACCACCAAACTTAATAAAGTTATTCGAAAAAAAAAAATTCTCTGGGACGATATGTGTTAATATATAAATTTAAAAGTTATTTACAAAGAATTCCGGTGTTAGAAGTGAGGCATACGAGAAATTACCATTTTAAGCCAATTTTATAAAAAAAATGCACCCAGTGTTTATATATTTTTGTTATAGAAATATTTTTTTAAAACATTTTCATTTTTTCATTCATTTTTCATTTTTCAAATTTAATTTTTTTTTTTATTTTTATTAATTTTGCGTTTTCTTTGCTTGGAAAATTCAGAGAGTTCATGATTTAGGTCTCTTATTAAAAAATACATCCGGGCTCTTGGGCCGATTTCATGTGTTTTTCTTTAAACCTTTCTTCATGTGTTTTTCTTTAAGCCTTCGTTGTTATTTTGTTGAAAAGTGCTTGCTTTAACACATCATGATAAATAAAAACACTTAAGTTTTCGAATTGCTTAAATATAAAACTTTTATCTGTTTTTTATTTACTTCTTTAAACAATCGCTATGGAATTTACAATTTTTACATGTAGTTTCTATATTTTTCTGGCTTTGGGACGTCAGACATTAAACAGCTGATTTTTGTAAACGGAGTGGAACATGCGCAATGCTTTTATCATTCATGGGTTAAAGGTGCTTTTTTTAATTGTTTAATCTATTTTAATTGAAATAGAAAATATTTTCAGCTTCATTTAATAGTTAAAAAAAACTTTAAAATAGTTCACGATACATTCAGAGAATATATTTTGTAAATGGAATTTGACATTAAGAAAAAAACGTGAGAAGGAAAAAAAATTATAAACTTTTGACATTAAAACCGAAACAGCTGATTATCCTAAAAGATCTCCTTATGTGTAAATACACTTTACCTAAATTAATTGTATGTTTTGTATAATTAACACAACTTATACCCTCCTACATTTTGTGACTTGGACAAATTTTCCTTAGATGGCCGATATAAAACCGAATTTATACAGTTAACATTAACAGTTCAGCAGATAGCAAAGTTAAATTAATTTAAAAAAATGTAATAAAATACAACTCAACTTAGTTAAAACAACCCAACTTTGGTTTTTGGTATTACGGATTACAACTTATTCTAGTTGAAATTGTATTGATGTTGTCAGTCTTAAAAGTGACGATTTGACCGTTGAATAAATAGCTGATGTTATTGTGACGAAAAAAAAAATTAAAAAAAAAAACAAAAAATCTTAGTTATTTGCTTTCAGCTTTTTGTTAATAAAAACAACTGCTGGTTATGAGTTGTAATTTTTGTCAACCTCACAAACACAAGTTGTTATCCATAATACCGAATTGCAAAATTTCAACTGAAGTATAGTTGAGTTGTAAACCGTAATAGGGACATTTATTTATAGCATTTAATTGATAAAGCTTCCCAGCAAAAAATAATAGAAAATTTGTAAGCAGTATATACTTATTATTGTCATACGAATGCGTTTTACAGTAAACACACATGTATTGCCTTTGCATATGCAATAATGTAAGGCAGAAAATGGTAAACATTTTTAATTTTTATACCTTGCCTTACAGTTGTGCATACTAGAAAGCACTAATGTATAGCGGTGAGTAAAAAATTATACATTTTATGACGAGAACCGAACATAAAAGCATGAGAAATTAGAAACGAGAGCGAAAATAGAGCTAAAAGAACAACAAAGGCCCATAATTTCATTACATATTTACTGCGCTGAAATAAGCACTTAAAGAGAAATGCGCCAAAGTGGGACATCGCAAACAAGTTTCATGCCGTACGTTAGCAGGTTTGTAAGCACTTACACCTTGACATTCCCTTACAAACCTGCTTACAGCGAAGCAGTAGTTTTTGCTGGGTTCCCTTACGCTATCTGCTTTCTTATCTAACTTATAAATATTCGAAGCCTACACTTGTCTGGGTGAGACAGTGGGCTGCACAAAAGATCCTAAGGGTCGTGGTGCTTAGGGCCTTTATGATTGAATTGAACTTATAAATAGGAAAATCTTTGAAATAATAGTTTAAAAATTTCTTATCGCAAGTATATCAAAATTATCTTAATTTTATTTTTGAACGCTTTGCCAGATGAGAGCCACAATTAATGAATTTAGGGGTTCTAAGATTTTTTTTTCAATTATTTACATATTTACAAACACAATTTTCTTTTTTTTAATACCAGCAACCTTACATATGGGGAAAATTATTTTATTGATTTTTTTTCTTATACTTTTTTATAGAAATATGTATCTCAGAAATGTTTTAAGGGGAATTTAGGGGGAAAACGATGGAAGTTTTTTTTTTTTTTTGATATTCATTAATAGGTTAAAGATAGGTAAAATATATTAAACATAAACCAAAATATTTTTAACGTAGACATAAATTCCTATCTAATGCTATATATTATTAAAATTTTTTTTGCAGCTGTCTTTATCGTTAACTTAAATTTTTGGAGGGGAATTTTAAAGCAAACACATCTGGCCACTCTAAATTTCACTTTTTCTTCTGTTACGTGGACTTTTCAACTGACAATCAAAAATGCGTAGAGCAAACATTTTTTTATTTTATAATAATTATTATTTCTTTATAACTTTCAAGTGCTAAGACAACATTTCAGTTTTCTTTGTTTATGTTTTATTTTTTTATATTTTATTATTTGTTGAAAGAAATAGAACACATTAATGGCCGATTATGGTCAATTATAAAGACCAAAGTATAAACATACATACAAACTTACATGTATGTATGAAGGGAATGAATATTTAAATTTGTTTTATAATTTTAACATATAACAAATATGTTCAAGACATGATGTCAGCTATGACGCCAAAATGGTTACAATTATGAATTCATAAGTACTTTTTTCAGTTTTTGTTTTTTTTCTTTATTCATAAATGGCAAGTGGTCATAGAGCGTAGAGATTTGCGTTTATGGCGGCGCTTATGTGTGTGTCTGTGTTTGTGACTGCCTTTAGACATGTCTCTAATAAAGAATTTTAGACTTTAATAATTTTGTCGATTTTTATTTTTAGTTTTGTTTTTCTTTTTGGAATAAGAATTTATTAAAGAAACTGAGAGGTTTTTAAAGCATAAATTGATAAACAAGTCGTCTGCTTTTTATGCTGCCAATTTTAACTCTAATAAAAATGTCTATTTATTTGCATAATTTAAATATTTTTCAAAAACAATTTTAATACAAATTTTATCAAACGCTTTCTATAAAATTATTAGAATGTTATTTAAAACAGAAAAAATTAATAGAATTTTTTTCATTTAAAAATTGTTCAATAAGAAAAAATCATTAATGAAAATGCTTTTTAAATCAAGCGAAAGTTTATTGAAACTCCTTAAAAACAAAGGATATTAAGAGATAATTTTGAAGGAGAACAACAATAATGGAAAAAAATTTTATTTAAAATTTTCTTAAAAGGAAAAAAAACATTGTTAACAGACAAACCTAAACAAGAGCGGCAAGCGTTTTTTAGCCGTCAAAAATCCTCATGCCCATACAATTTGTATGAATCAAACCGAAATACCGCGTCGGTAACGCACGACGGTTGGATAATCCAATTTTGACAAGGCGTTTAGAAGTGAAGTTGGCTGCAGCAAACAAAAAAAGTAAACAAATGAAATTGTCAAAAAATTAATATTTAAAATTTCAAAAACTGAAACAACTGAAAGTTTAAAAAAAGTAAAACTAAGTTTAAAATAAAAAATATTTTATTTAATTTGTTTACTGTTTATTATAAAAAAAAAACAAATTGTTGTCAAAAAACCACAGGGTTGTTAGATGTTTTTTAACCCTGTTTTTATTATTGACATAGCGTTGCCGCTTTTGTTTAGGTATGTCCCTTTAGCGTTAGCGCGAGGCGGAATAAAACTCAACTCTTGACGTCCTTGTTTAGGTTTGTCTGTAGAAGCCTTTAAAAAAATTTTATATAAATAATTCATAGAAAATTTTCTTCAAACAAAAAATTTTTAAAAATAAATTTTTTTGATTTTTAAAGAAAACGAGGCATCCAAATCTTTGCCGTATTAAAAATCTTTGACTTTCCCAGACTGCAGTTACGAAAATTTGCTTTGGGACTTGTGCAAAATTGTTAATGCAAATTTGGTCGCTATGCCCAATCAGTTGTCCGTGCTTCTTTGAAAACTATGCTGTTCACCGCCAATGGCGAGTGCTACAGATCACTATCAACCTATTTCTTTTGACCCAAGTTGGGCAATATGAATGTAATCGGCATGCGGTTACCGCAGGACGGCACAACGTCCTTTACAACAAACGCCACAAGGGGCAATCTACATAAATATGGAAAGGGGATATTTATGTCTCGTGAAGGTCCCCAAAATCATTCGATTAAACCCCCCGCAATCGAACTGTGCCTTTAGGCCAAAATTCACTGTCATTAGTTAACTATTTGTAAACTATAATGCCTTAACTCACGATAAACTAAGAGCTATTAATTAAATATTATTGGCTAAACCATTGCCATTAGTTAACTAATGACAGTGAATTTGGGCATAAGTCAATATAATCTCCTAATTATCGTTTAAATGAAACTTTAAAATTTGTAAACAAAAATTTATTTCTAATTTTTAACAAATTTTTATAGCAATTTTCTACAAAAATATCGTATTTCGATATTTATAGACAAATTTTTTAAAAAGAAAATATGTAATTGTATAAAAGAACATTATTTATCAAACAATTTCTTAAGAAAATTATTTTTAGAAAGATAAATTTACAAAACAATTTCATATGACAAGAAGAGAGAATTTATTAGATTAGGACAGAAGAAGACTCAGCCTCCAGGGGTCTCATGTCCCTTAGGACATACACTTAAGCCGGCGATCGGCTTGGTGTGCGCTTCCTGGGGTGGGAAAAAGAGGAAAAAAGAAGAAAAAGGAAAAAAATAGAGGAGCGAAAAAAAAGATTAAGAAAAATCGCACTGCTCACAGGAATTCGGTCATTAGAACGTACTTCCTCAGCGCTTCCCATCCTACACCTCCTAGGAGAGCCACGTCCGGTATAGTGTTCGACGAAAAACACTGGGCTTTTGCATATGCAAAAGCAGGGCAGTGGCATAGGAAATGTTCCATCGTTTCGATGTACTCCCAGCACGTCCTGCAGTCGCTATTCTCCACAAATAAAATATAAAGTACCAATATCTTTACGATTAGTAAAACATAACCATTGTTGCGATTAAATGGATGAATTTTAGGCAATAGACTCTAAATCTATTTATAAGAATTATTTCTTTTTAATCAAGTTAGCTTTATAGTCAATATTGATATTAGACTGCAACTCTAAAGGAGTAAAATAATTACTAAGGCTTAAAAGTACAGCACACCCATCAACCTACTTAGTTCCGGTTTCCTAAAATTCAGGATCTCTCTTGTTCTATCCTCCTCAAGGTCACCCCATAGGACTCTAGTGATTCCCTCAGCTGATTCAATTCTCCACAGTTCCTTATGGGTACTTTCCGCCTAATCCTTCAACTCAGCCTTCGTTGCAACGAAGGGTTTCGAGATGTCTAGGTCTACTGCCCGAAGTTTTCTAGCCCTAATTGCCAGATTATGTGCCCGTTCATTCCCGATTACACCACAATGGCCAGATGAGAGAATTTATTAAAATTTTCTGTTCATTAAAAACTTATTAAATAATTTCCTTTGTTATCAAGAATTTTTAAAAATTTTTCGTTATAGAAAATTATTGCTTTATGTAAAAAAAATATCTTTCCAGACAAAAACCATCAATCTTAAATCAAATACTATAAAAAATAATTTTTTTTCTTACTAATCTGACTTTTAAATTGTTTTTTCAATTTTAGATTTACATCATGGCAAGCTTTCCGTAAAGTACTCAATGAAATCAGTGATTTGGCAGGACAACGGGAAGTGGTAGCGGAATCCCTGCAATTACAAATAATTCAAGGCATTACACTGCTCTCCAAAAACCTAAGGGATGAACGGAAAGTAAGTTGACTTTTGAAAGCTGACTAAATCTGCTAGTATTTATGATTAATTAATATTCTTTTGTTTAGAAATGCCTTTCAAATGGCACATGTTTACAACAAAACCTCAACACACAATTGTCCTCGTTGGAGAGGGCTAAACGTAACTATGAAAAAGCCTTTCGTGACTCGGAAAAGGCTGTGGATAACTATAAAAAAGCCGATATGGATTTAAATCTAAGTCGAGCCGAGGTGGAGAGGTATAAGAATATAATGACGGCAAAAATCCAACAGTCGGATGATGCAAAAAACGAATATGCCAATCAATTGCAGAAAACGAATAATTTACAGCAACAGCATTACAATGAACTATTGCCGGAGGTAAAAGGAAAAGAACACTTTTTTTCGCCAAGAACGTTCTTGTATATTTTTTTCTATTTCTAGGTTTTTAATCGGCTGCAAGAGTTGGATGAAAAACGTACACGTGGCCTACGAGAGTTTATAATTGAAGCTGCAAATGTTGAATCATCTGTAGCTCCCATAATAGGCCGATGTTTGGAGGGTATTGTAAAGGCCGGTGAATCGATAAACGAAAGAGAAGATTCTTATAAAGTTATAGAAAGGTTTTTATATATTTTTTTTTGCAAAAAAAAAGGGAACTAATAGAAATTATGTTTTTTTTTCTTCAGATATCAATCTGGTTTTACCCCACCACAAGATATACCATTCGACGATTTATCAAAACAAGACACCCTTGATTCTTCACAAGATTCCCACTATAATCATACGGTACACTCAAGTCATTTAACGGTTAAGGGTACGATAAGTGCCAATAAACTAAAGAAACGTGTGGGAATATTTAATATATTTGGCAGTAATAAGGTAAGATTCACAAAAAAATATTTAAAAGAAAATTTAAAAAACCGGCTTTGTTTCCTCAATTTCATAAACGAAATTTTTTTTTTGCGATTTCCTAAAAAATCTCTCCAATTTGTAATTATTTTTTTTTATAAAAAAGGAACCTTTTAATTTTATTGTTTACAAAGAAAAGATTTGTGAAAAATTGTTTACAAATTTTTTTTTTAAATTATTGAAGATTTTAGTAGAAAAAAATTTTCTAAAAAAAAAACTATAAATCATTATCTAATAGAGAATACAATTAAATTCTATTTCCATTAAAATTATTTTTTTAAACATTATCTAATTATTTTAAATAAAATTTATTAAAATAATATAAATTAAAAAAAAAGATACAAAAACTCACATTTTCGAATTACAAATTGATAATTTTCTAAAACTTCATTTGATATACCATTTTGAAAATAAAGCGAAAATTTATTTATCAAAAAAAGAATATTCTTTATCGTTTTAAATTCAATTCCGGCATCAATTGGATGTCATGGCATTGAGTTTTTCGAAAATATTTATTGTTTTTAAGATCTTATAACTTCAGGAAACAAAGCCTAAAATATTTTTGATTATCTTTATGAATTTCTTAGTAGTTAGTAAATGTGTTTGTTTTCTTTAATTGTTACATTTTCTTTACCAAATGTTTGTGAATTTTTGTGTATTATTTTTTTAAAGGAGAATTCTTGACATTCTTAAAGTACTCATCAAGTCTTCTTTTGTTCTCTTTATTTGTCTTTTTCTTTTTCTCGTAATACATTTTCTCCAACATTATTTTTTTTATTTAAATTTTATGATTTATTTTCGCGAATACATTATTGCTCTCAATTTGTGTCACTCGAAACAACCAACCACCAAAAAAAAAAATTATTTTGTCTGCGGCTGTTTGTAAAAAAAAATCGAACTCTATTTCAATCTTGGTTTTTTATTATAAATAAATAATATAAACTACTTCTTCCACCACTTCTACTACATACATCTACTGCTTTAATGTAAGTACAAAATGTCCTCCTCCATCTAAGAAAAAGTCCTGTGTGGTATATTGTGTTGTCTCACATTTTTTTGACTTCCTTAGCCCCCACCCTTATCCCTTAGTTCCCCATTCAGTTTCCGTAACTTGGCCATAATTCGAATAATAAAAATCGACTTTCCATTTTCATTTCATTGTGTTGTGTTCTTTACTATATATAAATATTTTGTTTTATGTTTTACTAAAAAAAATTTATGTTTTATGTTTATTTTTGTAACATTTTCTGTTATTAACTTTTTGTCTCTCTTTTTAACACTTAAATTTTAATAAAATTGTGTTGTTTTATTTAAAGACGAATTCTTGTTACTCACATAAATAAACATCTCTCCTCTCATTCATAGAAGTTTTGTTTTGCATTATTATTTTGTATTCTATAATTAATAATTTATTTTGAACTTTTTTCTATTTAAAAAACTTTATTATTAAGTGTCTTTTGTGAAATGTGTTTTTGAATATGATTGAAATTTTCAGCTTTTTCTTATAAAATTAAAAACAACTTTTTGTTTGTTGTGTTTAATAACATAAATGTTACATTGTAGATGTACAAATGTGCTATAAAAATTATAACAACTAAAACATAAAACCAGCTAGAGAATTGTGTTTTGTTTTTGCATAATTATAGAGGCAAAATTAAAAGAACAAAAGCATGAAAATAGGCTAAATATTTATTTGATATAAAATTTTATCAGATTAGGCATTACTTTGCTTTATTTTGTTTTATAAATATGAATAATAATTTATAGATATTTAATTGCAAGCCAGCATTCGACCGTATTTTTTTTTTTTTTTTTTTTTTTTTTTTTTTTTTTTTTTTTTTTTTTGTATTATTAACACCAGTATAACATTTTTTCTGTGTAGTATCCAATATCCAATTTACAATACCGTTTGCCGTACTTTACTTCTGTAATTAACTCAATTCAAATTGTTTTAATTAAAACTAAGAGTTATTTCTTTTCGACAGAAAGTTATATTATTTTTTTTATGTCTCTTTAAAATATTATGGTTAAACATATACATACATATGCATATATGAATATATTCACCCCTATCGTGAATATTTGTTCCCTCGAAATAT
>NDXZ01002743.1:6085-21759 GCA_003055125.1 Paykullia maculata
AAAAAAAAAAAGAGGCGGACGGCGACAACTAGTACACAGTTAAAGAATCACTGGCTTTTTGTTGTAATCTAATGATCTTTCGCTGTCATAATAGCTTATTATGTTTCGAAACTGGTGAAATATTTAAAACTTCCGTATTTTAATATGGCTTCTATTAAGAAACATCGTCAAAAACAAACGTTATTTACAAAACAATAAAATGTATAGACTTACTTTAAAAATATTATACTGATCATTTTTGCCAATACTTTTTTTTATTTATTTTTTTCAGGAAAAGTTACTAACGTATGAAATCTTTTCCTTAAAAAAAATTGTTTTAAATAACCCTACCCTTTAAGATTCGTTTTTATCCTTTTTAGTATTCATTATACCTGATATTAAACTTCGTTATTTGTTTTAATAAAAAATAATTTATGTATTTTAAATAAATTTATATTATTTTACGTTATTCGAAAGCAAGTTGTATAGTTATAATCCTTTGTGGAAAAGCGACCTTTTCAATGCTGTTATTGCCCTTTGAATTCTAAAATTGGTATCATTTTTAAGATTTCGTGATTGAGCCTTCGTAACATATAAAATTTGCTTCGTTAAATAATCTGGTGCATTTTGTGTTTCTTTTTTTATAAATTTTATAGTATTTAGTCTAGTCTGTTTTAATCAATTTATATTTATAGTCAATCATTTTACGGATCCCAGCACAAAGTTAAGCTACGTGTAGCGTTTCGTTTTAATATGGCGCGCATTGCTTTGTTTTAGAGTTTCTGTGGTTTTTGAAATTAAATTTGTTGACTCGAATTTGAAATGTGGTTTTACCATCGTGTTGTTAATGTTGCTTGCCGTTATTACTGATTGTTGTTTTCCCAACCGTTTGCTATACGTTCTCAATTAATCCATTATTTATCTTCAAAATAATATTGCTGTTAGTGTTTTTTTTCATTATTTTTTATTGTTTTGCTCTTTAGATTCTGGCTCTTCACCAAACCCTTTCACCTGATATGTCACAATCTCATTCAGGTCTTTCCGAAATGGCCCGCAAAATACTTATAATATATAAATACCTATCGACAATATAATATTATATCCTACCCTTTGTAGCGTGCTTTCAAAATGTTGTGACCTTTGGTTAAATAAATATTTTTTATTTGTTTAAAAAATTTTTTTTTTTATTAGTATTAAAAATATTTTAGTATCTCTTTATATTTTACAAAATTCAGTTCATATCAAGTGCTCATTGATTACGGTTCGATTCTTATTCTTTTGCGCTTGTTGTTAATACATCTTACTACAACAAAAAAACCTCCGTTATTTTTCTCTTATTTTTATTATACTTCTTTCTTTTTCCACCGCGTTATTGTAACTTTTCTAATTGGTAAAAAAGAAAAAAAGTTGTACATAATCATGGCTTCCTCCTAATTCTTACAAAAATCGAGTCACAAACAAACAAATTCCTAAAAACAACTAATCTTCTTGGCGTTTGCTCAATAGAATGCTCTCTGCATCCAACTTTAAATATAATTAAGGGTGTAATTTTTGCCCCTACACTTAAATACCTTAAAGAAGAAGAATTGTCGAAGGTCTAAAAGAACAAGGTGTTACTGAGTTAAAAAAAATCACAAAGTTTGCCAATAACAAAACTACCAATACCTCCCTTCACATCCTAAGCTTTAACCTATACAAACTGCCCAGTGAAATTAAAATCGGCTTTCTGAACTGTAAGGTTGGCCCATTTATACAAAATCCAATTCAATGCAAAAAATGTTTTAAATTGGGACACACCCGGAAATTTTGTAATAACATGAAAAACTGTGACATTGCGCTTCAGTTTTACATGACCCAATACCCTGTACAAAAATTCAATGCATTAACTGTAACCATGCACATCGTTCCACAAACCGAAACTGCCCTGCTCTTGTAAAACTTAATAGAGATTTTAAAAATTAAGACCCTTATAAACTGTTATATAAAAAGGCTTCAATGCAATTACCAAATCCACTAAACTACGATATCCCAACAGAAGACCTAAAAACCGCCATAACAGAAAGAAAAAACAAACTCAATCCACCAACAACTATTACTAATAACGGTAATCCTACATCAACCTCAGAAAATATTTCAAAAACAAATATCAATAGAAAAGACGATAAAATCATATCAACAGAAATAACAAAAACTAATACATCAAACATTAACACTTCACAATATAACAAAACTAGCAAACCTCAAACTCAAACCTCAATCCTAAACTCATTACACAACTAAACAGCAAAAAATACCATCCCTACTAAACAACAAAACATAGACCAGAAAAACCAAATAATTCTTACCTCAAGTCAACAACCTCATCTATTGATAACTACAATATCTGTAAAATTACTAATAGGAGACCTGAATTGGACTCCTCACTTTCCGATATAGAGCTTTAATTTCAAATCTTTATTTTCTAAAATGGATAAATGGAAATTCTTCAGTGGAACCTTAACGGCTTTTATAATAATATTCACGAACTACAATTACTACTAAATGATAACTCACCGGATATTATTGCCCTGCAGGAAACCCACCATGACACAAACCCTATAAAAATTAATGGATATGTTGCTTCACTATCTAATAGTAATAAAAATGACCTTAAATATAACATCATAAAGGAAAATAATCTATATGTCGAGGTCGATGTATTCATTGGTTTTAAACTAAAAGTAATATAGCTTACTTTTTTTACATATTTTGAATTTAACTATAAGTCTAAAAATACAAAATTAGGTCCAATTGATCCTGTTTGAACTAGAAATACATATGATAGGCAAAAATTTACTCAATCAGCTTTAATGGTATTTTTTAAAATTTTTTACTCTACGTTTCAAAAAATATGACTAGATTTACTTTAATACTTTAATGATCTTTTTTTGGCTTTTTTGAATCCAGAAAAATGGAGTTAGGGATATTAATCCAGGTTGAGAAAAAAAAATTTTTTATTGTGACAAACTGTACTTTTTTAAATTTAATAGTTTAATTCTATTTTTGGGTTTTTTGTTTTAAAAATGTAAAATTAGGGACTAGTAATCCAGATTAAGATAGGTAATAATATAGGGGATAATTGGAATTTTTCATATCTTAAGTAAACTTAAATACATGAACATTAATATAATAAACCCCGTTTATAAAGACATGAGATTAAGTTAATACGGAACTCAATTGTATAATGAAGGTAGATATAAAAAAAACAAAATCAAGTTGTGCCAAACTATGTCCTAAAATTGCCTTTAAACCTTTTTGAAGATAAAATAATCTAGACATATAAAATTTGATAATTTGTATAAAAAATGTTATAAAAAAAATACAAATTAGCTAAACAGAACTTGAAAGTTAGATAAATATTGAAAAGTGCGCTAACGAAGTAGCGAGTTAAAAGCTAGTAGTTATATATTTCTTGTAGGCTTTGCTAATTATAAATTATATTTAAAAATATTAATAAAAGGTCTTTTTTTTTTTAGTAATTTGAATCCGCAATACGAAGTTTACAAACATGAAACAAATATCATAAGCACCTATCCTGAGCTGTTACAAGGGATTTATAAGTTTCGCCCCAATGTGTTTACTAAAAATAATCGCAATCGTAAGTTAAGTTAACTTATACGTAGCAAAACCAGACGCTTTATGGTTTTTTATTTTTATTTTTATAATTAAGATATTAAACAAAATGACAAGTTGCTGTCATTAGAAGAAATAAAATATTGTGAAGCTGGAGCTCTCCAAAATCAAACGAACGAATATACTTCTATAATAGAACAAAAAATACATCCTGATGCAAGTACCAACAATGTTTCTCTTTCACTACCAATTTCAAGGTAAGATAATAATATACACAAACATTGATTTTTAATAATAACATTTATCTTGAAATTATAATAAAGATATCAGTCTGTTCCGATCAAATAAAATATGTATTTATGTATATTCATAAAAGTCTTTGACCCGTATTCATAGTAACAAACTAAAGTCTGTTCTTTCAAAAAACGACTTTAAAATAAAAACCTCTTAATAACTATTTTGCTGTTATAGTCAAAAATAAAGTATGTTTGAAATTAAACCAACTTGAAATAAGTGACACATTTAATATTAAAATGTTTTCATACAAATTGTAACAAAATATGAGCAGGTGGGAACTCTGATCAGCTGATTTTGTACATTGTTGAAAAATAAAAATATAAAAACAAAAATCAGAAGTGTCAAACTTTTAAAAGTATTTTAATTTTTTTTTATAAAATGAAAGGGAAACGAAAAACCCAAAAAAAACCACAAAAGTTTAATAAAAAAAAAAAAAACAAAAGTAATGGAAAGTTATTCAGGCTGTTGTTTTTTGGAAAAACCTGCTGATTTTGTGTGTTTAGGTAAGTTAAAAACAGCTTCAGCTATTTTTAAATTTAAAGAAAATTTTCACGCTAAAAGTATACTTTAAGTCGTCTATAGTACGCCAAAAGCATACTTTTGACAAAAGTGTACTTTACGACTCTTAAAGTACACTTTGTGATAATGGGCCTTTATCTCTATGCTACCCTAGAGGTTGTATTTTTAAATATGTGTAGTTTTCTTTTTTAAATTTTTTTTTTATTAACCTTTTTTGGACTTAAAAAATTATTAAAATTAAAATCAAAATTTATGTTTCAATCCAAGTCTTATAATTTACTTTTAGCCCCCTTCATGACCAGCAAGAAAATAATCTGCAAAATTTTAAGCGCCCTTGTGAATCTAGCGAAGTTAAAATAATAAATGATTCACTTAAAATAGTTGATGGCATTTCCAGCAGCGTCGATAATTCTTCATCCGTGTGTTATTTATCAAATTTAAGCTGTAAAGGGTCTAAACATTTACTTGATGTTGATGAAGGCAATAAAGATAATGAAATGAATCAGGGAAACCCGGTGTTAGCAAGCGCTGTGGGGCAACAAGAAATTGAAAACGTTTTAAATGAGCAAGAACATTTAGCAAATTCTTTTCAACAAAATGCAATACCTGGCAGTTGTAGTCTTAACATTCCCACTCCATATGAAGCTTCAGTGGATGTTGTAAAAGAAGTTTTGGAAAATAAGCCAACAATAATAGACAAATTGCCGCAAGATTGCAACAAATCTCGTCTTTTGGTACGTATTAATCGCGTTAAACCTGAGGATGTTCGCATTATGCAACAAAGTATTAAAGAATTTATAAATAAGTCGCCAGTATTGGCAAAAAAAATGTGTTTGTTAAAGTCGAACGCAATTAAGGTGCTGAAAAGTGAAACAGACGATATGCCACAATCAAAATCTAGTCTAGAAAACGATACAATAAAAACTACTGACGACATTAAATCCGCAGTTTTAGACGATACATTCAATAAGATGAAAGCACACGAAAAAGTGGCACCAAAACGTAAATATCCAATATCTGTTGATAACATTCCGCCTGAACAAATATGTAAGTAAAGCATGAAAACTAATTTTATTATAAAGACTAGCATCCTTTTTCGAATGTGCTAGTTTAATAACTTATTTTTTTTTAGTTAATAATGGATGGTATTCACGTTTTGCGATATTACTTTAATGTAATTTTGTTGATGTGAGCACTATTTTTAACAATACAAAAGTAGGGACCGTAGGTTACAAAAAAAAATATTTTTCATTCAACAAAACACGTTATATAAAAAGTTTACAAAAATTGTTGGTTGTCCGTTACTATAAAGGATAAAAAAAAATGTTTTTCTTAGCTTTACAGTTAATTTTTAAGTCTATAGTTTTATGCTAAATTACGCACAGTTATGCATTTGGTTAACAGTAAAACAAACTATTTTTCACGTAGCTGTTATGTTTAAAAAAAAAATTTGTAATATTTTAATTTTGCCAAAACTTGTGTCCGGAATACCTTTAATATAAAAGATAATTAAATTCACTATATTGAAGTCCTAGACCTCTTAAAATTTGTTTAAATGTTTTGTCATTTCTCTTTCCGTGTTCCACTCGACTGAAATAATAATTAAATACTGAAATTGGTTTGGGGGCCTAAAATTTGCGCAATTTAACTTAAGGCTTACCAAAGAACAAAGAGGTGCCACAGGAACCAGTTGTTCTACGACTTGTCTTGACTGAACTTGTAAAAGTTCGGTCAAAGTTTTTTTTAACAACGAATAAAACGCCACCATATTTACATATTTATTTAATGCGAACACAACAAAGCAAAAAAATATTGTTCACCTTTTTGCAATAATAAAATAAACGGACAACACATTTTGTTATGTTTTATTCAATAGAAACAAGTGTATTTACAATGAATGAATAAAGCATTTTTTGAAGGCAAAACTAATTTGAAGAGGTCTAATCTAGTGGCGATTTAAAAATAGTTTGTTTTAATATCTTTGCGAAGGTAACTGTAATTTTGTGTGTCTTATTTATATATTAACAGCCGTGTTTATAACAAAAATTTAGCATGGAGTTAATTTATTTTTATCCATTCTGCTACACTCATGTTAACTTAAAAGCAAACTCTTGTTATTAGCTGCTAGATATTCATTATAAATAAAGTCTTTGCCAACACTCTGCTTAGCCTAATCGGCTTGCAAATGAGCAGAAAGTTGTGTGCGATGTATACGTATTTTCTAATTTTTCGTTATAGACAGGGTTTAAAATGCTACCGTCAACATGTATGAACAGCATAGCAAACAGCAGCTTTTCCATACATGTTGACGGCAGCATTTTAAACGCTGGTTATAGATACTGCCGTATTTATTTAACTTTAAACATATTTTATATTATTATTAATTTTAAGTCTCCAAACCAAAAGTTCGGAAAGTTGAGCGAAACATTACTGCGCCTACTCCAAAATGTTCAAAGGATGACGTTTTACGGTCACAAACATATCAGCAATTTATGCGTAATATGGAACAAATAATTGAGCTCTTGGATGACACAGAATCACCTAATTTTGATTCTGGTATGTAGTAAATTATTTTAAAACTCAAGTTGTTAACACTAACAAACATATATTATTTTAGATGATATTGATGAAAATGTTGAGTGCATCTCAGCCAAGATGTTAAACGCTATGAGTAATGATGTTGCGAAACTTAAGGCAAAACATGTTTTGGACTTAATACCAAAAAATAAACTTACCTTACTTATTAATTATGCAATGCGGAATGTTTATTTAGCCAAAAACTACTCTGCAGGGCCGGTAAGTAAATACGAAATTTATTTTTTAAATATTTTCATAAATAAAAAAATATATTAAAATATTTAGGATGACGAAGATGAAATATTTGACGATGAAGTAATGGAAAAAATATTGAATGCAATCGAGGCGTGTTTACTTATTTGTAATATATATTCAACGGTGAATGACTTGAAATTTTTACAAGAAGATAATATATCTCTTATAATTAAGTTTATTCAATTTCAACTGAGAGAAACGATATTCCCATCATATGATTCGGTGTATACTGTTAAGAGTATGAAAAAAAACGACAATAGAAAAAAATCAAAAAACCATCAAAGTCACAACCGAAATCTGCATCTGTTTTATTCCAAAGTCGTTGAATTAATGAAAGTCTTTGTAATGTTATTTGACAAATGCATATTTGTCGATACTATAGTCCTGCCTTTGTCTACCCTTGCAATTGAACCATTTTTTGTCGATAACATTGATACATTACAATTCGTATGCTTGGAGCTAGTTACAACGGTAAGTTCTATACATTAAATTATACATTTAATTTATAACATTAAATTGCAAAAAACCTTTGTATTATTGTGTTATCATAATATTGTGCATCTACTGCAAAAAAACGTAACGCACAAAAAGAAAATTTTAAAGGCAACGACACAAAGGTCAACCGCTCAATTCAAAAGGATCAACAATGTAATTATAAGAATAAAAGGCAATATCAAAAAATACATTGTCTAAGAATAATCTTGTTAATGACATTTGTAAGTAATTTTTCGAACATAAAATTTTTTGTCGATTACGTTATTTTTTACGTATTTATTGCTGACAGCTCAGGCTAAAATGCAAAATATACGTTTAATGGCTCTTCATAATTGTTTCAGCTTAAGAAAAAGGTTATTTTCTGGATATCTTATCAAACACACATATTTTTGTATTTATAAAGCTAAATTTCAATTAAACTATACACCGTTAACCGTTTGGCTCAACCGAATTTATTTGCTATAAAAATCAAAAGATATGTCTTTTAAATGTAAACATAATTTTTTCAATCAGATTAACTGTAAAAATTAAAAAACAAAATTTTATTGCAATTTTATAAGAACAGGCAGTAAGTTTAAAACCCAAACAATATTCATTTACAAAAATCGTTGTTTGTTGTTGTAAAACTTGTTTGTTTCCCTTAATACGTGTGTTATTGCATTTGCATATTAGGAAATCCAATGAATATCACATTTTAGCAAACAATTACATACATATATAGTTGTAACGCCTTTCTTAAAATTTTGATTATCCATTATGATTATGCTACGGTCTTTACACACACACATACATTATACATATTTTAATTATTTTTTTTTTTTTTGTATTTAACGCTTTGACTCTAATTCCATTTTATTTTAGATATTTCGAAAGGAGCATTACGATAAAATTCGGAGTAGCATTTTAGGTGATATTTTATCATCTATTGATCGTTTACCATCATCAAAACGAAATCTTCGTCCTTTTAAGTTAAATAATAGTGGCGGGAACATACAAATGGTGACTGCATTAGTTTTGCAGCTGATTCAGTGTGCAACGATTTTGCCAGATTCTCTTTGTTCAAATGATGGCTTAAAATCAGTAGAATATGAACATAATAATGTACCTAAATCGAAAAAACCCAACGTCGATGTTGTTGTTTTAAAAAAATATGATGTGGCGATAAGTATTGGAGGAAATTTTCTTACAACTTTTCTTAACAAATGCAAATCTCGTTCAAACGAGACAGATTTTCGACCTCTTTTCGAAAATTTTATTCACGACTTGCTGTCAACTGTAAACAAACCTGAATGGCCAGCATCTGAATTACTCCTTTCCCTATTGGGAACAATGCTTGTTCGATATGTATCAGATAAAACAATTGAACAAAGTATACGTTTGGTATCTCTAGATTATTTGGGTATTGTCGCATCACGATTACGAAAGGATACTGTAGAGTCTCGCTGCAAAGTCAACATAATAGACTCTATGATTAAATCAATAAAAGTCGAACAAGAAAGGGAAGGTGATTTACCAATTGTTAATGTATGTATATTTGTATTTAAAAAAATAAGCCAAAAAATAAAAATAAAATTTTTCAGAACAAAATAAAATTAAATCCTGAAGAAGAACGGACAGAGTTTCTTCAAAAAATACTTTTAGATTTTTTGGCGGTTAATGCTCAAGAAGAAAATTTAATATGGGATTATGCTCGACACTTTTACTTGGCTCAGTGGTATAGAGATATTATATACCAGCGTCGCAGAGTCGCTGATGGCGACAAAAGATATGCTTCAAGAAAAAAAAGCAATATACGACAGAAACGTCGAAAGGGTAAGACACATTATTGGCTTAATTTTTTATGTGCATTTATTAAGTTATTTTCGTTTGCTGATTACTATGATTAAGTGATTTTTCGACTACTGGCTGGTATGGACGGGTGTTAGCCTGCCACTGACTCACCCGCTACCACAAACATTTATTCTAGAGTTTAGCGCTGTGACACTGTCGACTAGTCTTTCTCATTATGGAATCTTTAAATTGCCAGCATTTTCTCCATTTCATTCAAAGTTTTTGCCTGCAGCCGTCAAACAAGTCTTAATGGCAATAATTTTTAATTCCATATGGGTGCATATGAGCCAATGGGGGTGAAAGCTTGTTTGATGAATACGTGAGTTATTTAGACATGTGACCTTCGAGTATTTGTTAAGACCTAACCGTTCTCCTTAGAATGATCTGGGTTGTAAATACATACATATAGAAAGACTAAAAAACATACTTGACAGCAAGTCGAACTAACAAGTCGAAGAAATTGTAAAAAATAGATGATATATCTATCTTGCATTCTAATTTGAAAACAGATTTGTATACTCCTTTATAAAAGGTGCTTTATACTAATGAATTTTTTTACAACTGTAACTCTCATTTGTAGGAGGTTCATCCGGGTCATCAGAAAGTGAAAGCTGTAACGAAAGTGGAGATGATAATATAGGTGACAATACCGATGATCGCGATACAGGAGTTATTGACCAGGAATTAAATTTAGAAATATTTAATGTACTTGAGGAACGTAAACACTATTTATTAAATAAAATTAAACCATACTCTACGTTAACTGATATCAATCACACATCACAACATATTAAAACTTATATTGACTATACTAACGCACACCTCATCGCACAATATTTAGCAACAAAAAGGCCTTTTAGTCAGTCGTTTGATGGATATCTTAAAAAAATTATATTGGTCGTTAAGTAAGTTTTTAGTAAATCTTCCTTTAAAAAGCGTTAATGTTGATTAATATTTTACAGTGAACCCTCAATAGCAGTAAGAACCCGTGCAATGAAGTGCTTAGCAAATATAGTTGAAGTAGACCCATTTGTACTAAAACGTAAAGATATGCAAATGGGAGTAAATCAGAAATTTTTAGATGCAGCAATATCCGTCCGAGAAGCTGCTGTCGATTTAGTTGGAAAATTTGTACTAAGTAATGAAGAGTTAATTGATCAGTATTATGATATGTTATCCACCCGTATATTGGTATAGAAAAAAAGTTAATTATGCAAGAAATATGTAATCTTTTATACTCTTGTTTTTAGGATACTGGCGTATCGGTGCGTAAACGTGTAATAAAAATACTTCGTGACATATGTATAGAATATCCAGATTTCAAAAAGATACCAGAAATTTGCGTAAAAATGATTAGGCGTGTTAATGATGAAGAAGGCATTCAAAAATTGGTAACAGAAGTATTTATGAGAATGTGGTTTACGCCCTGCATCAAAAATGATAAGGTAATGTTTTTTCTAAGTTGAAAAAAAATTTTTTTTAATATGTAATTGATAAAGGAATACTTTGTATAAGAATCATGTTTAAAAATACAATTTTATATCATCGCAAAAATTAAATAATTGGCGGTTTATCAGAGATCTGCAATGAGTCGTGTTTTCGCTATTCATAGTGACTTATAAAAATTGATGATAAGTACGTATAAAAACATTGAAATTTAACTGAGCTGACGTACGCACACTCTCAACAACTTTGATTTATAAGTACGCGTTGCAATAAACATTAATACTGCGTCGTAATACCGTCCCATATTTACAAATAAACAAATATACTCACTGATATTCTCGTTTGTATGAAGAATAAACAATGTTGCCAGGTGGGAGACTAAAAAATATTTTTGCCGCGAGAAAATTTTTGAGCAGAAATAAAAATTATTTTATGGCTTTTATTTTTTCGAGCAGAAATAAAAGTTATTCTTGCTTTTTATCAATGAAATTTATTCTGGCTTAAAGTTCTTATATTTTGAAAGTGTGATATGTTTAGAATGTTATTATTTTAATTAAAAAATTCAGTTTCTCATATGATATTAACCGAGTGGAATGCATTTTCGAAACCAACTACGATTTCATCGTCAGCACTCTTTTTCTCATCGGTACTACTGTTATTGAATGTAAATTTAATCTATTTAAGCTACAATATTGTAGGAATAGCAACTGGAACTTGCTCCTTTATATAATTAATGTTGAAATCGTAGATGGTTTCGAAAATGCATTCCACTCGGCTAATTTCATATGGTAAAACTGAATTTTTAAATAAAATAATAACATTCTCAACATATCACGCTTGTAGATCAAAGAAATATTGCGTCAGGATTCAAGACTACTTACTTCGTGAGTATTCATTGCAGATCTCTGGTACATATGTATATGTAGATTAATTTCAACCCAAAGTTGGCTTTAACGAAAATATTGTTTTATTATTATTGCATTAAATTGTTAAACGTTTTTGATTTTTTCCTTGCCTTGAAACGAGCTTTATATTGTGAGAGAACACTATTGCTGGTGCATTAGTTTTCGTTACAAGTTAACGTTAACGTGCTATTAAGTGTTAACTCTACAAATCACCTATTCGTTGTTTACTTAAAACAAAATATTTAGTGTAACAAAAAGAAAACTGTTGTTTGCAAAAATTTTAAAGTGCTGGGAAAATATTGTATAGATTTTTGACCAAATATTTTCAACTTGATAAATTCTGGTTAACGAGTTGCTAAGCATTTGCTCACCTCACTTCTAGAAAGCAGCTGTTTATTAATTTGCTTACTTTCCATTATACACAATTACTTTACGAACAATTTAAAATATTTGTTAAAGTTAGTTTTATGATTTTTTTAAGAAAAACATAAATTTTAATGCAGGTAATAAAAGTAGATTAGTCAGTAGTTTGGATACACCCAAATCTGATTTGTTTTCTAACTATAATTGTCCACATTATTTTGTTTTTCAGTGCAGAATATATGTTGCTGTACACAAATAAGAAAGAAGTACATATACATATGTGTGTTCAAATATAAACACGCCTTCTTATTTAATAATAGATTCATTTAATACTAGACCATTAGAAATACACACTTGTAAACAAAAAACCCTTACTATGTTTTTTTTCGAATATCTAAAAACACATTTAATAAAATAAGATTAATTTCACAAATTAATTATTTAAGCTTAAGGTCTATTTTTATATAAAAAAGTTTTTATTTAAATTATATTTGCCCCTATTACGGCTTACAACTCAACTATATTTCAGTTGAAATTTTGCAATCTGGTATTATGGATAACAACTTGTGTTTGTGAGGTTACAACTCATAACTAGCAGTTGTTTTATTAACAAAAAGTTGAAAGCAGTTAACTAAGATTTTTTGTTTTTTTTCGTCACAAATGCATCAGCAGTTTTTTTTTCAACTGTCAAATCGTCACTTTTAATACTGACAAACATCAATACAATTTCAACTGAAATAAAATGTAATTCGAAATACCAAAAAAGAGTTAAGTTGTTTTAAAGTTGGGTTGTTTTAACTGAGTTGAGTTGTAAACCATAATAGGGGCAATTATAAATATTTATAATTATTTTCAAACCGAAATACTAAACTTAAGAACAATTATAATTTCCTGACGATGCTACACAACGGAGTGGCAAAATATTAAAAAGAAAAATATAATTTAAATAAAAACTTTTTTATATAAAAACAGACCTCAAGCTTAAATATAAAAAAATGTCAAAAAACTAGAATTTTTTTTTTTAAATAAGATTAATATTAACAATTTGATAAAAAAAAAAACTTTTTTTAAATTATTTTTCTATAGCATGGTATTCTGCGTAAAATTAATCAGATAATTGACGTTGTCAACACAGCACACGACACTGGAACAACCTGGTTGGAAGGGCTGCTAAACAGTGTATGTAAAATGTTACTTATTATTATTATAAGAAATATACATTTGGTTTTATTCTTGTTTTACTTATCGTGTCTATATTAAATGCCTGAAAAATTCTAGGGGCAAATTACAGCATTTGATATCGATCGAAATTTTGTTCGAACGTGCGATTTTTCTCTCTGCATTTGGTTAAGGAATTCCAATTAGAGTTTTTATTTTCAATCGATATCGAATGCGGTAATTTGTCCTCTGTTTTGCTAAAATAATGTCAATAATGTGATTTTGCCATTATTTCACAAATAGCGTCAAATGTCCTTATGCTTTGACATCTATTTTGTACACAGATAGAAAATTAGTTGACAACGAGCAATGGAGCGATACGCATCTTTAAATGAATATTTTTTATTTGGTTGGTAGGGTTGTAGCATAAAACAGAAACTGAAGCCATAAACTAAATTGCGGCAAAATATCTCTGTGGTGTGGTGGGTATATTCGTTTATTGTGGGATGGGACTAGAATTAACCATGGGCAGGGTTGTCAGATATGGCGTTTTTAAAATTTATTTGGCGTCCTAATTTTTGATTAAGCGATTTAGGTAATTTCTTTGGTGATTCTGAAGCCTGACTTGAAAAAATATTTTAGCCGCTTTTGAACAATCTGGGAATTTCTTCTTAAAAAATAAACTTTAATATACCTTGTATCGCATAGTGAGCACACAACAAGCAATTTATAGTTTGCAGCGTGCGTTAATGATTATCTAAATTTTGAACAATTATAATCTCCAAGCTATTGTAAAAACTACATTACATTCAGAAAAGGTCACCGTTTAAGGAATTTTATGAGCCGACTGAATCATTGGTCCATATGTCTTCAAAAATGTTGATGGTTTGAACGTTAGAGCGGTACAAAAGCATGATTGCTAACTTTTTCACATGACACACACCGCGATACAATTAGTTTACTGAAGAAAACATTGGACGAACAAATTATTTTATGAAATTATCCCCTTAATTGGTAACCTTAATGATTTAATGACATTAGATATGTAAAGTCACCTGTCGCCACTCATAAACCAACAAGAATAGAGCACTTGAAGGCCAATATTCGAAGTGTTATTGCTAAAATACATTCTGATTAAATGCGGCGTTCACATGCCCGAAAAATTTCAAATTCATCTGTCAAATAAAGTCAATTTATTGGATATTAAAAATATTTCTATGTTTTATTTCCATCTCAAGTTCTCCGCTTCTAAAAAACACACATACATATGTACATACATACATACATATATAATTATTAAATTTAAACAACCTTAGTTTTAATAACTTTACATTTTGTAATACTATCAAAAAGTTAAACTATTAAAGTCAAATAATTTTAAACATATTTTGAAACAAATTCCATACAGATATTTCAACCAAAGGAAAATATGCTTAAATTAGACGGAAGTAATCAGGATCCTGTAAAGAAAAATACCGAACCTCCCCAAGAGATTGTGCTTGCCTGTCAACAATTAGCAGATGGATTGGTTGAACGTCTAATTGAATTGGAGGATACAGATAATGAACGAATGTTGGGTTGTATTACAACATTACACTTGTTGGCCAAAGTACATCCTCAATTATTAGTAAGGCATGCTATAACCATCGAGCCTTACCTTAACATAAAATGTCATCCATCAACTGCACCTAAATTTATATGCGCGGTAGCCGACATTTTGGAAAAGGTATGTACTATTTAATAGTATTATTTTACCGGAAGTACAACACATTAGGTCTGTTTAACTGATAGAATCTTGCAAATATAAAGTAAAATATAAACTTACAGAATTATCCTTTTTAAGTATTAAAAAATATTAAGAAGTAAATTAACACTTTACTTCGTAATGTTTGCTATATATTTGATGATAAATATGTATTTAAATGTTAAACTAGTAATAACATTTGTTCGAAGGTTGAGTAGAGACAATTATTTTAGAAAATGTTAGGCCGTATTCATAGTTATGAACTAAAGTCGGTTCATTTTAAAAAAAAACTTTAAATTAAAAGCCTTTTATTCACTATTTCCCTATTAGTCAAAAATAAAGTATGCTTTAAATTAAACCAACTTTAAATGGGTGAGTCATCAAATCGCAAAAAGTTTTAATACAAATTGTAACAAAAAATAAGCAAGTGGGAACTCTACTCAGCTGATTTTGTATAATGTTGACGAATGTAACAAAAAAATAAAACATTAGAT
>NDXZ01002746.1:0-10659 GCA_003055125.1 Paykullia maculata
TTCCTCAATAGGTTTTGGCAACAGTGATATGGGCCGTTAACGGTACAGTTATGCATTATTAAAAATTATTTATAATTAGTTTGGATAGGGTTGTTAATGTCACCTGGTAAAAAATCGTTAATCGTTAATATATACATATATATATATATATATAGCCTAATGTATTTTAATGGGGATTCGATTGTTTTAAAGTACCTTTTCGATGGCAAGGTACAAAATATTAAACTTTGGAACTCATTTGCCTTTCCGGCGGATGTTTTTTATACCCTTCACCTAAGGTGATAAGGGTATTTATAAGTTTGTCATTCCGTTTGTAATTTCTACAATATTCAATTGCGACCCCATAAAGTATATGTATTCTGAATCCTTATAGTTAGGAAAGTCGATTAAGCCATGTCTGTGTGTCCGTTTGTGTATCTGTCCGTCTGTTGAAATCAACTTTTCTCAGCCCCCGATGTCTTACGGACACGGATGCTTGCTATTGAAAGTCACCAAAATCCGACAGTTAACGAAATAAGTATGCATAAGCAAAAAAAAATCTATATTATTTTTTTTTTTTGCACAAAAATGAATATATTTGTGTGTAGGACATGTTTTTTGAGAAATTTAAATAAAAAATTTTTTTTTGAGATATAAGCAAAAAAAAATTATTTTTTTTTTTACACAAAAATGAAATATATATTATATAAGATTTGGCACAGCCAAATATAGCGCTCTTACTTGTTACATTTAAATTTAAACATTTAAAAAAAAATAATTTTGGTAATTATTTTGTCTCATCAATAAAACCATTCAAATTTGTATTAATATCCATTTTACAACATCTTAAAATACTACTAACTAAATACGTATTAAGTACTAATTTAAAAACGAAGGAAATCGATTTAGAACTAGTTTTACTGTTAAAAATTATTTTTAAAATTTTAATAAAAGCAGATTTGAAGAAGACATGTTAAAAGTTCACTACTTTTATTGCAAAATGTGTTTTTTAATTAAGATTGAGGTGACTTTTACAAACAGTTTTAATAAATTAAAAACAAGTAAGAGCGCTATATTCGGCTGTGCCAAATCTTATATACCCTTCGCTTCGTGTATTTATGTGTGTATGTATGTATGTGTGTATATGTATACTTATGTATGTATGTACCCATGTCCGAAAAATATTTAAAGGCTTAGAAAAATTGATTTTTTATGATATTAATTTTAGTCCATAAAGGTTTTTCGCCTTTATCTTTGCTGATTCTGGGCTAATTAGTAACATTTTTTAAATTTTCCCAAATATATACATATATTTTTTTTTTAAATTTCCCAAAAGGCTGGTCTTAAACACAAATATAATAATTTTGATGTAAAAAAAAATTTATTTTTTGCTGATTTTCAATTGCAAGAATGTCGGGAAAATGTCTGATTGTTTGATACAAAAAACGGAGCGCTGAGAAAAGTTGAGACTCACAGACGGATATGGCTAAATCAATTTCCCTATCTATAAGGATCCAAAATATATATATGTACTTAATGGGGTTGCATTTGAATATTGTAGAAATAACAAACGGAATGACCAACTTATTTTTTGTCACCTCTGGTAAAGGGTATAATAAATGAAATGTATAAAACAACAAGGGTTTTTCAAGTTACCATTTTTTTCCAAAATATTCTACAAATACATATAGTTTTCCCTTAAAATTACAACATTTGTAAGTTGTAATTGGTGGAGGGTATTAAAGATTCGACATAGCGTATAATGGCATTCCAACTTGTTATTTAATTTAAAAGTTACGTCAGTTTGATCAACATTAAAAACTATGACCTTAAATGACTTCTAAAACAAAAACAAGTTTTGAACGTTTATTTAGACATAATTCTTAAAGTATTTTTCAGTTACTAATCTTTCATCTTGAGTGCGAATAAGAATTAACAAGATCTTTGTAAACTCAATTTTTTTTCAAAGCATTTTCCATATAAATGTAACAGGTTGTCGGTCGTAAACACTAAAAGTAAAAATATTTAATTGGATCCAGTTTTGACGTCAACACGCACAACTTTTATTACTTGCGATTACGACCACAATAATGTTTATTTGCAATTAAAAAATAGAAAAAATTAAATCAAAAAAAATAATATACGAAATACCTATACCTTTGTTTTTATTAATTTTATAGCAAATTATAGCTGCTGAAACAACAACATCGAACTACTGACCATATTAAGAAACTTGAAGTTGGCAACTGCGCGCCAAACCAACCCAAACCAAGACGAAAAATTTAAGTCAAAAATTACTTTAATAATAAAAAAATAAAAACAAATCAAGAATAAATTATACATACTTATGTACATATGTATGTATGTACATATATTGTGTTAAATGCCACTCATGTATTCCGATGTTTCGTTTCGGTTGTTGCTTTTTGTTGACTTGTTATTTAGACAAATTTTCATTATTATCTAAAACCAATTTTTAAATATGAACAGTGAAGCAATTTGTGTTTAACTGTTAAAAAAATATTTATGTACATATGTTTGTATGTATGTATATAAACTAGTAAAGCTGGCTTTGCACTATTCTACAAGTCGCAAGATTTTCATTAGACTTTGTAAAAGTTAAAATATTGTTAAAAAATCAGATAGAATTTTTTTTTATTACATTTTATGGAAAATCATACGTGTTTAGAAAAATTTTTTAAAATAATGAATGCCATACGACTGTCAAATTCTTTACTGTTTTTTTTTTGATATTTCATTACATATTGTCTTCACACTATTATACTTTCTCATATTTTTAAGATTTTGACATGCCGTAATACTCAGTATAATAGTGTGAAGTGGACTTAACTAGTACAATACACTGCGCAAAGTCAAATTTCATATCCTACGGATATACATATGTACCTAGATTGATGCATACATTTTTTTATTAGACCGAATTAGACCATTTTCAATATAAAATACTTTATTAAATATTTCAGAAAAAATTTCTTTTTTAAAGTACAAGACAGAACATTTTTTATACTCATCACCAAAAGTGGCAAGAGTATATATGTAGAAGTTTGTGACCCCATCAAGTATATGAGTATATTCTGAATCCTTATAGATAGGGAAGTCGACTTAGCCATGTCCGTCTATCCGTGTGTTGGTTGAAATAAACTTTTTGAAGCTCCCATAGGTCACCCAGAATTGTATGTGGTATCAACAATATTCCCAAATAAAATCCGTATTGAAAACTGGCAAACTCTACCAATAACCGGCTGAGATGTAACCAACAAAAACTACTGCCTTTTTTTACCACACAAATGTATTAATTATTACATTAGTGTGTAGGATATGCCTTTCGGGTCATTTGAAAAAAGTTGTACTGATTGGCCTAGAATCGGCAAAGATATCGGCGTAAAACATGTATGTGGAAAATCTATATCATAAAAAAAAGATTTTTCTAAGACTTTAATTACCTTTCGGACATACTTGTAAATACATATGTACATACGTTAGTACTGTTCTGGTTACATACCTGCATGTGGTAAAGGGTATTTAAGTTTCTGCACAGTCGAATACAGCGCTCCTACTTATTTATCTATGTAATGATGGTTCAATATCTGGTGCATACAAAATTAAGTGATGGCAGACGAAATTGAAACGATAAAGATACCGGATGCTATCAGCATCTCATGTACAAAACAATTTTAGATACGAGATTTCAACCTTTGATCGTTTATGATAATTTTAGAAAAAGTAAGGTAGAAACACATTTTCTTACGTTTAACATTTTCATGAGGATGGAAATGCTCAAATTTACCGGAAAATATTGTTTTAAGCCAATAACAAATTTTTAATGGATTTAACATTTAATCAAGAAGTTGTGGCAGGATTAGACAAGTGTAATACTGTGAAATGAAGTGAAATATCGAACGGTGCCCAAACAATTGGCGAGGAAATTTTTGCTTCCTTAAAGTATATTAATTTACACACATACGTACATACATTCATTTAAATTTAAATATTTGGAAAACATTTCTATTTTTAAATATACGCTTAACTTTGTTTGTATTGTAATTTGTGTTTAGCCTAAGATTTTTTATTGCAAATGTACCACTGTATTTGACACTGTTTATAAACAACAAACTGCTTTTGTTATTGCTGCTACGAAAAGATCACAGCTTAATACACCTACAATGTCAACTACAAAAGACCACGATATACTGCTAAAATCACGATTATTGAATGAGAACTAAATTGTATTGATATCAGTTGAGCTTGGTATTTCATAGAAACAAGACGGGTAGTTGGTTTAGCTAAGAACTTGTCGCAAAGATTCTATACCAAAATGTTGAATGGAAAATTTTTTACGGGTCTACCGCCGAAAATGATCGATCGTGGTAATTCTAGTGGTCGTAATCGTATGGAGTCACATTTATTTTGGCCCGACGATACTAAAGTAGAGAGTGCAGTAGAAAGTCGCATCAAACGCCGAAATAGTGTTCAGTTGGTTAACACTGAAAAGCCTTTGTATGAAAACCAAACATCAATAGCTGGTAATGAGGTGGATACTAAGAAAAGATTTAGCAAGGAATTCTCACAGTCATCCATACAGTTTTGTGACAATCTAAATGACAACCGTTCTAACACTGGACGACCTTTACTACACAACTCAGTGGGTAAAAAGAAAACGGAAATAACAGAAAAGCCAACTAAAACAAAACTAGAACTGCCCGAAAGTGTAGTCGACGAAGCCTACACTACTGCTAAAAAGAAACAAGCCTATACATCAAAAATAGAGTTCTATGACTATGTAAACGAGGGTGGAGCGTCTCAAAATAATCGCAATAATTTGCGTAAGCCAAAAATGGACATGAATGATAAACGTGAAATGGAACTAAACACAAAGAACAGTCCAAAACTTCAGATAAAACGGAATGTCCGGAGTTTGAGTGAAGAAAAAGATCAACGGAAAATAAATAACAGTGAAGTTCGTGCAATGGAGAGATCAACAGCAAGTGCCAAAATAAATGATAGCTGTGATCAACAAAATCGGCAGAAGGTTGTTAATAACGAAGAACGTTATTTACAAAGCACGAGATTGGTTGAACCTCAACACAACGTAAATGCTAAAAGGGGTTTGGTGATAACTACTGATAATCGTGAAAGAAATGAAAGAGACATTTGTAGAGAAAACGAACCTTTATTCTTTGAAAATCCTAAGGAAAAAAAAGATACACCAGAGCTATATGAAAATCGTAGATTTTTACGAAGAAATTATAACAAAATTGAAGACAACTTACAATATCAAAAAGAAACAGAAAAGCCTCAAAGAATTATGCGAAACAATGCTAGAAAATATTATGAGTCGCCTGAAAATAGAGAATTCTTTCATGACTATCAAGGCGAAGAGGAAATAAGAAGTAGAATGCGAAATATACATTTAAAATCGCCTCCATTGCAAAAACAATATTACCCAACAGAAGATTATAACGATGACGAACCGCAGCAACATTACTATGACCATAATGAGCAAATTAAAACACCTACTCATAGCGGAAGTTCTCGTGAATGTTTTGAATACAACAAAAGAGAGTTAATTGAGGTTGATTTGCCATATGAGAACAATAAAACCCCCATACAATATAACCGCAACAATTCTCCCATCAACAAAATAAATAATCCAATTCAACATAAAACAATGGTAACACCCGATCATGCAGAATCGTTCAGTGCAACAAAATCACAAAAACATTTGACCAGTAACCTTTGCTTCAGTTCTGGTGAAATTATCGGCAAAAATGATGCGATCCTGTCGCCCACATCATCCTCATCAGCAGCACAACATCCAAAACAGAAACGTAGTGCTCGCAATTCCGCAACTCAACGCGTTAGTGTGGGTTTACCAGATTGAGCACAATATTCCAACAGAATTAAAAATATGTATACCTACTAAAAATAAAAATAATTGTGTTTGTTTTTTAAATTATTAAAAAAAAATTAACAACAAGAGAAAAATTGAGATTAAACCAACTCTTTTGTTGACTAGATTGAATGGTGTCATTTGAAAAACAAATGTGTTGTGTGCGGCTTCATCAACCATTTGTTTGTTCATTCATTAGCTCATTTGTTTGTTGGCGTCTTAGCGTGACAAGTGTTGCCAATTTTAGAAATTACAGTTTTTTTCTTAGTTATTTATTTCTATATCAGCGTTATAACTTCATATATGTACATTTTTTAAACAAACTTATATAAATGAGTATTTAATTAATAAATCTGTAAAGCCCACTCTAAAAACGTAATTGAGTTTTTAGTTATAAAATAAATTTAAATATACGAGTATAAAAAAAGCATCTTAACTTTTGTTCAAGTATTATTTTTAATAAACAAAAAAGTTGTTTTTTAGTAATGATGTTAAAATACTAAAAAAAAATAATGAACTAGACACGTGTTTATTTTAGTTTCCAACTTTGGGCATAAAATGTTTGTCTCTAAATATGTAAGTATGTTTATAAGTATGTTTGTAGTTGACTTTTTTCGTTCTCTTAATAGATTTCTAACTAAAATTAACATCTATTAAAGTTTGTTTGTTTATTATATGTAGCTTTGTATAAATGCTTTTGATTTTTTTATTTAAAACGATCCATATAAGTTTGATATATTTAAGTTAATATTTATCTTCCTTAAAAATTCAGTATCGTTGAGTTTAGTACTATACGTATACTTATATGCTGAAATATATATATATACATATATGCTGATATTAACACTTTTTTAAATCGTGGAGTCTCAAAACTTTTAAGAAATTTTATATACAATATGTATACTTGTTTTAAACCCGCTACTTCGTTAGCGCATTTTTAAATATTTATTTAACATTAAAATTCTGTTGAGCATTGAAAGAATTTGAAAACGTAAAATTGCTTCGTCACAAATACAAAATTTTTAACGTGCGAAGATGTATGAACTATTTTTTTAGTTTTATGTTTTTAAAATAATTAAACTATAAATACTACATCGTAACATTTCCCCATATTCATAGGAATTTTTTCCCATTCTTTATTTCTTTAATCTAATAATGGATGCAGTTGATAATAAATAAATATTTTTAATGTATCATCAATCAACATTCCATTTTCTTTGGGTGTTTTGTAAATACACCTGATTTGACAGCTTAATGCTAGCAATAATTGCTTAAGCAATCAGCAGAGAAATCATTGCGCAATGAGTTGCCACATATCGCAATTTGCGGTCTACATGTTACAATTTTTATGGACGCAATTCATTTTGACGTTTGCGGCAATAAATATTGCTACGTGGTGACCCGGGGTTAGGTATACGTAACATATGAATCTCTCTCGTATTTCTTTTCTTTTGTTTAACTAGTTTACATGTAAAAAAGTTATTACTTTCTCTAATAAAAAAGAGATATAGTTTATTTCATATTGTTTTTAGTTCCTGAACTTGTCATATCTTTTTTTATATTTAATAACTATGCTTTCGTAAAAACACATTAAATATGTGATTTAATAAAATAAACATGAATACTTGTTCTTAAAAAATCCTTGTTATACCCGGTTTGTCATTCCGTTTGTAATATCTACAATATTCATTTGAGACCCAATAAAGTATATATATTCGGGATCCTTATATATAGGGAAGTCGATTTAGCCATGTCCGTCTGTCCGTCTATCCGTCTGTCCGTGTGTATGTTGAAATCAAGTTTACGCAGCTCCCATGGGTCACTCTGGGTTGTATGTGGTATCAAACTATTGGAAATACTTTCGAAAAAATCGGTGTTGAAAACTGGTAAGATACATTAATAACCGGCTAAGAAATAAGCAAAAAAGACGACTGCCTCGTTTTTTTTACACAAAAAAATTATTGTTTTGCAGCTTTGAAATAAACCACAAATATATTTGAAAAAAATTATACCGTTTGGCCACACATGGTGAAGGGTATATAAGATTTAACCCAGGCAAAAATAGCGTTCTTACTTGTTTTTCACTAATTTTAATAGGTTTTAGAGATAAGGAACCAATCACCTATTTTTGCATACGAGCAATTTTTTTTACACGGTTTTTTCTGGAAACAATCTGCCGTGTAAACACAGAATTAGGTGTATATTGCAAACTGAGTTTATGAAGATAACTTGGCTATTTTAAATGGTATACGATCTAATTTATTGACGTCCTATAATAATATTTAAAATAAATTTTTTTAAAGTTTAATATTTTGATATTTGATTACTTTATATTTGCTAATGTCTCCTTAATTACCTTTTCCTGTACACTTATTATATATTTACTTATTTTTACCTAAAAAAACAAGCAAACAACTGATCAAATTTGAAAACTAACTTTTTTATTGCAAATTATTTTTATACCCTTCACCACAGGTGACAAGGGTATATAAAATTTGTCATTCCGTTTGTAATTTCTACAATATTCATTTGTGACCCCATTAAGCATTTTGGATCCTTATAGATAGGGAAGTCGATTTAGCCATGTCCGTCTGTCTGTTGAAATCAACTTTTCTCAGCCCCCTAATGTCGTACAAACCCGGTACTGATATCAAATTACTTGAAATTTCCTAGAGCTGCCAGTAAAATCACTTGATAACTGACCAAAATTTAAGCCAAAAAAGATGACTACCAATGTTTTTTTTTACACAAAAATTATTATATTTGTGTCAGATTCCTTTTGTGGAATTCCAAGAAAAAAAAAATTTTTTTTGACACAAAAATTATTATATATAGCTGTAAGACATGGCTTTTTGGGAAATTTGAAAAAAAATATACTAATTGGCCTAGAATCAGCACAGATATGGGTGAAAAACCTATATGGACTTAAATTAATATCATAAAAAATCAAGTTTTCTAAGCCCTTAAATACTTTTCGGACATGTAAATACATACGTACATATATAAGTATACATATATACACATACATACATAAATACACGTAGTGAAGGGTATATAAGATTCGGCATAGCCGAATATAGCGCTCTTACTTGTTTTTACTTATTTTTTTAACAGTGCATTGTAATGTATATTTTTTTAAATAATAACTTGAAAAATGTTCATTGGAGTAAGTTCTTTTTATTGAATAATATTTTTTAATTAAACATTAAATAGTAACGAAAAAAGTAAGGGCTATTTTCAGTTATGTAAAACTTTTTTAAAGATTTATTTGTTAATATATGTTTTTATAGTTTAAAAGCAAATTGTCTTTGTTTATCAAAACGATTGCTAAATGCCTTAGAGATATAAGATTCCTTATTTTTCATATAATATTAAAAGTTTAAGAGGTATAAGAGACATTTAACCGATTAAATGAATACCCCCTACTATTTTTTTAGTACCCCTTAATCTTTTTAAGCTAAAAACAAAATTCAGGGACAAACTTGTAATAAAAAGTTTTTTATTTGCTCTGGGATTATAGGCCTTATTAGCTTATTAAAAAAAAAACAAATAAACTACAAAGAACAATGCCGAAATATATTTGATTTCCAAACATTTTTAATATTGGGTCGTTACACCTGATAATCAACTGGATCTAGAACGTTGCCTTATTTACTGTTTCGTAAAAAATAACTGTTTTAATCGTAATCTCGGTTTTCATCTTTAACATTTTTTTCATCACTTTAGACTTTTTACATCATATTTTTATATAACAAAGGTACCACTTAAGCAATTATTTTCAATACTACATATGTTGTCTTACTTGCTTTAAAAAAGAAATAGAAGAGAAGTGATTAGCGGTAGTGAATGTTATTAGTCACGATTTAATATCAAATTATTAAAAGTTATCGGAAGGGCTTAATAAATAGAAATAAATTTCTACTGTTGATGTTTGTGGGAGTCTTTCATTGTAACCCTTTTTGGCCGTATAACTTAATATGTGAACATATATAAGTAGGAAACTGTCATTAAATTATTTTTATAATTAAATTAAAATATCGTTAATAATACTTTGACAGCAAAAACAATAAACTGAAACAATGTGAGATTGTGTCTCATTGAAATATTTATTCAAATGTATTTTAAATTATTACAAACAATTGCTATTGTTGTCGTCTCAGACACAGAAATGTACTGAACTTGAGCTTGACCTTGTGAAAGTCGCAACTCGTAACTTGCAACAATACAATTGTATACAATACAAACTCCAATTGCTCAATCATCACACATTGAACTCTACTTAAGTGATAAAGAAATCTTACAAGGCAACAAAGTCTACTCACATTAACAACAATCAAAGAGACCAATTACACTTACATAAAACTTTGAAACAAACAAAAAAACTCACTAAAAAGAAATGGTTAATACAATAAACTGGCGAATGCAATAGTTAACAGTAATTAAATAAAATAAATTTTTTTTTATAATTTGGATAATGTTGCAACAAGTTGCATGATTATTTAATGCCAAACTAGAAAATGAGCCACCAAATTTATAGCAAACAAGTGGAAAACCAAAACTTGCAGACATATCATTCAGGATGTTTTAAAATCATTAAAAAAATCTATTGCAATCAAAGCAAACAATAAAAAAGAAATACTTGGACTGTAAAATGCTTCAAAAAATGATTTTAGTTATAGCTTAGATTTATTATTAATTTTGTTTGTGTTTCAAGTTTTTTATAGAGGAACCACACATTACGCAATATTTATGATATTAAAGCACTTCCA
>NDXZ01002749.1:0-10854 GCA_003055125.1 Paykullia maculata
TAAAAATGAAATAAAATAAAAAAAATATAATCATTTTATCGATTACATGTTACTATCTTTGAATGCTAGATGTTTTTCGCAGGATGCCGTTGCTGACATACATAGAGATTTAATTTAAATCACAGAAAAAAAGAGATATGCATTTAATATTTAATGAAATTGTGTGAAATATGTTAACAACACTGTGCGACAAAAAACGATTTTTTGCAAATTACACAGACTTGGCTATACAGATTCGTTAGTACTAATTGAGCTGAGTAAAACTCTAGCCCCGTTTTGCAATATTAGTTCGCGTTTTGATTTTATGGGCCTCAACCAGTGTTGCCAGTTTTTTTTTGAGCTTCCTAGCCAAATAGACAAAAATAAATCGCCAAAGATCGCCAATATGTACAAATATACAATTTTAATTAAAAAAAATTTTTTTTTTTTTATTTAAAGTAACATAAAAAATACTACCAAATACCGCCAAATTACCACCAAAATCGCCAATAAATAAATATGTTTGATATACAATTTTATTTAAAAAATATTATATGAATTTGTATTTTCTTTTTTGAAAATTACATAAAATACATACATACAAAATTCAGTCATATGTATTACATACATAAAAAATAAGATTGATCATAACAATTAAAAAATAAAATGTTTTGATAAAAATATGTTAAATCAAATTTACTTTATAATATAAAACAAGTAACAGCGCTATATTTGCCTGGGCCAAATCTTATATACCCTTTACCATGTGCGAATGGTTCAAATGGTATAATTTTTTTCAAATATATTTATAGTTTATTTCAAAGCAGCAAAACAATAATTTTTTTTGTAAAAAAAGGAGGCAGTCGTCTTTCTTTGCTTATATCTCAGCCGGTTATTGATGGGTCTTGCCAGTTTTCAATACCGATTTTTCTGAAAGTATTTTCAAAAGTTTGATACTACATACAAACCTGGGTGACCTATGGGAGCTACGAAAACTTGTTTTCAACCCACACACGGACAGATGGATATGCGGACAGACGGACATGGCTAAATCAACTTCCCCATCTATAAGGACCCAGAATATGTATACTTTATAGGGTCGCAAATGAATATTGTAGAAATTGAAAACAGAATGGCACATGTGTGAAGGGTATAAAAATACTTTAAAAAACAAGAAGGTAAATTAACAAAGCTTCAACCTTAAGATCAAAAGTGTGAATTTAAATTCTAATTAGTAAAAAAATTTTATGTTTAATAATTTTTTTGAATCTTGCATTTCTTCATTTTCGATTTAAATACTGCTTTTGAATTAAATCTTTGAATCATGTCTTTAGTTGATGTGACAAAAAGAAAATATGTTACAAAATATCGCCAAATACTTGAAAAATAGCCAAGAATCTCGCCAATCGCCATTCTAAAATTAACATCGCCATAAACGATTTTATATCGCCACATTTGGCGCGAAGTCGCCATATCTGACAGCACTGGCCTCAACATATTGGGACACTTGGTGAATTTTCCGAAAAATGGTAGCCTTGGTAGACTTGGTGATAGCGTTTTAATGTATTCGGCAAAGCTTTAGGTAAGCTGTTTTTGTATATTTTTTTTTTACTTTTTTGATCATGGCTTGCAGGAATCTTTATTTTTTCCCATTCTATCTTCCACAAAAATGTAGCTAAAGTTAAATGAAACAAATTTTGTTAACATACCTATCTCAACATGATCAGATGACTTATTTAGCAAAAATTACCTTTTTTTTTGCAAAAAACACCGTTTTTTGAAGGAAAATTTTCTATCACCAAGTCTGAATGAGTTATTAGCTAAAAGGTTATGGTACCATTTTTCGAAAAACTCACCAAGTGTCCCAATATGTTGAGGCCCATAAAATCAAAACGCGAACTAATATTGCAAAACGGGGCTAGAGTTGTACTCAGCTCAAGTAGTACTATCGAACTTATGTAGCCAAGTATGTGTACTTTTTTCACTGTTGCACAGTGTAATTAAAAGGGCTTTTAGAAACGGTATGTGTGTTAAGTATTTAAAGCTGAATAGAGGTAAAAGGTATTTAAAATCTTTTTTTTTGAGTTTTCATGCTCAGTCTTAAAAGTTCATAATAATTTTTAAAAATAAAAATAACGTAGTGAAATGTAGGACAACCATCACATTTAATGCTACTTAAAATAGTTTTGTTTTTTAGTAAAAAGGTACGTATGTATATTGGGTATATACGTACATATTTTTACATACACATATACGTATGTATAAAATACACATACTTGAGTAGTTTTAAAGCTGTTCGATGCGTAAAGTGTTATACTCAAAGGTACTTTTTTCAATATATGTATGTACATAATAAATAAATACTTAAATTTATTGGATTTTCTTTATTATCGTACAAGAGAATAATGTTTGGCATGAATTTTTTTAACACTTTTAAAATTGCTTTAAGTATTGGAAATAACTTTGCAAAATATTTTATTTATACAATTTTACTAATGTAAACAAAAAATCGGTTTAATTTTCTCGGTAAATTTTGTTTTTTTATTTATTTTATTCATTTATTCTTTTTGTTGCTACAACAACAATTTTTTATTTTATTTAAATTCTTACTTTCGGTTTCATCATCAGCACTCTTTGATGAGTCTTTTTGGTGTTGAATGTAAGAATTATCCATTTAACTCACAGTTACAAAGAAAAAAAGAGTATGGGAACTTTAACAAAAACACTTACAAAACGAAACGGTATTAAATTGATGTCTACTCACCCTAGTGGTTTACGTTTGAATGAATATTAACTGACAATTTCACTTGAAACTGAAAATCAGTATTGCTTAGTAGTTGTTTTTTTTTAATTAATTCATTTAAAAATAACTAAACGAATTACTACTTGAATAAACTACAATCAGTTACTGTAATAATATTCTGAGTGTACCTTCAAAACAAAGAAATAGAGTTTATGAAAAACATCTAATGGTATATCTTCAAAACTATGTAGCATATATTTTTTAAACTTTAAGCCAAAATGAAATGGACCTTATAAAGAAAATACAACTTAGGATATATCTGGGGAACTGTGAATCCTATTAACTTCAAACTTACCACAAGTAGCTGTTATATTAGTTTCCTTATTTGATCAAAAGAAATAGAATCAAAGGATAATGTATCTGACCAACTTTAAATTTATGAACTTTAAACTAAGTACGAGTCACTTTTTTTCAATCTTCTTATTTGAACAAAAAATTGGTAGGATCAGATCAACGCAAGTGATACGCGCCATATAGGGAAATTTTATGAAGAACTTGAAACACTATCGGCTTCCAACTTAGTACGATTTACTTTAAAATCTTATTCAGTTTGCTTCAATACTTAAATAAGTAACACCACTTATCGAGACACATCATTCAGCCTTTAATGTCTGTAAACTATTCTGTGAGGAAAGAAATCTATGCTTCATCGACTGAAGAAGAATGTTAGATTTTAGTTTTTTTCATTTTTGCTTAAATAAAAATTTTATTTGAAACAAAGAAACCAAATAAATCAGCTGACCTCACTAATTAACTATAATCCTTCAACGTCATCGAAATATTGTTAGAAAATACTAAATTAGTGTTAAATTGATGTCGAAACAGCCCGAAGTGATGGTGGCACAAAAACCACAAATAAAACAAAGGTAATGAAAAAAAAGTACAAATACATCTTTAAAAATCACCTACAACAATCACAAGATTTAAAAGAAATATATAAATGTGTATTATTGTTGTTGTAAGAGCGAAGGGTGTTAAAAAGAGGAAAAAGGAAATATAAAAAAAGGTTAAAACTAGGGTTTTATTTAAAGAATTCTGGTGACGAATTTTGGGAAATTTTCCAACTAAAAAATTATTTTTTTTATTATTTTCTGTTAAAAGATATTTTATATAAAAAAAATTTTCTAATTTCTTGCAATATTAATAGAATATTTATGATGAATTTGCTACTTGCAAAAGTTTTTTGGATATATTTTCTAATTATAAATTATTTATGTTTCTTTTATTTATTAAAAAATTGTTGATAGAATTGGTGAATCTATAGGGTACCTCGTAATGTTCTAACATTTTACAATGATTTTTAAATGTTTGTTATTGTTGCTGCTTTGAAAGTAAAATACGTTTTAAACTTATAACAGTTTTTTTGCTTTGTTTATTTTACTGTCGTATAAAATTACCAAATACCTGCGCTATCTATGCCGAGCTCCCAAGCCGCCAATACCTTTGAAACCCACTGCTTCCATCCGCAGGAAAGCTAAGCCGCCGTCGTTGGCAAAAATAATAAGCGCAGGGAGCCATTTTTATTTTGTAATTCTCGTTTGTTTAATCCCAAGTGTCAAAAATTTATTTTTAAAACACTTTTAATAATTGTCCACCCACATTCAATTTTTTGTTTCTATACACTTTCCGTAATTTAAACGCTTAGAAAATCCTAAATCATTGCTGGAAAAATGAAAACCCTAGTGGTAATACACTTTTAAAATCACACAGCCGTGACGCACAAAAAAGAGTCTTAAATATCAAACATAATTACCGACATTGGAAAGACATTTAACAAGACAAAAAAAACCGTATCGTAGAACGTAACTACGGAAACACTCGCATTCGTTTTTGTACCTCTAAAAATAAATAAAGCACAAAAAATAATCAATCGTGTAGAACGCGGATGGACAACAAAATTTTCAAATTCCTTTTAAAAAATAATAAAAAAATGGTATAAAATTTGCCTTTTATTAAATCCATACTTCTAAAAACGTTCATGTTCTAATAGAATTCGCAAAAATTTGCTGACAACTTCTAAAAACAATTTCAGATTTCTAGATAGATTCAACACTATTTTAGAATAATTAAATGAATTTTAACACACGTAAAAAGTGGATGTAAAAAAAATAATTAAAATTAGTATAAGATTTTATTTAAGAACAATATAAAATAAATATTTTTATAAAATGAAGTTTTACAAAATGTTATGTTGCTTAATTTTAGTAGCGTTTTATCATTTTAGCATCCTCTTCATTATCAATTAAAAGTCATAATTCATGCTAAAAATGTTTTTATCAAGACACAAATAGGACGAAATATGTTTTTTTATATCACATTCGGAAGTTATAATACCAAAACTAATTACAAACAAATCCCTTTGTAATTGTTTTTAAATCTTCTTTTAATTAATATATGTACACAAGTATATGCGAAAAAGCTAGAAATTTTTAAAATTTATTATTTTGATTTCAAAATGAGAAATGACAGTCGACTTGACATCATTAATAGGAAAATAAGTTAATAAAACTAAAATATTTAAGATTTTGAAGACGTCAATAAAATCAATTATCACAATTTATAATACTTTTTTAAAATATAATTCTTTTAATATTTTAATTAAATTTAAAAATATTCATATAAATAAGCAATGGCTTGAGAATAAAAACGTATTCTTCTCAGTATTACGATACTTTTGAAAACCAAATAGATTAACAAACAAAAGCCTGCTAACTTCTCTATTCCTAATATAAAAAATCCAAGTGTACAGGCATATGCTAGATTAAATTACTAAGCGTTTGTACTTGAAGATGCAAAATAAAAACATGAATTGTTACGGAAACAACATTTTAATTCACTTTAATTTATCGTCTTGTTTCCTAAAAACTGCTTGTCCTTAGCAGTCATATTGCATGTATGTTCTATAATCCTCAGGAATTTGGACTTACGCCAAGCATAGCCTGTTTTAAAATCTTACAAATTTAGTTAAATTATCCTTATTGTAAATTGAAAACTAATCACTTGTTATCAACAGTATTTAGTTCGTTATTTTTGCAAATTATACTAAAATTTCAATATGCATCTCACGTTTATTTGTTATAATTTAAAAATTGTATCTAAATGTTTTATGTTATTCTATTTTTATTTTATGTTTTCTCGTTAAAATAGAATGCAGTCTGTTAAAATGTTTAGATACGTGTTTAAGAGAGTTGCCAGGGTAAAATTATTATTTAATTTTTTTTTTAAATTGTTAAAAAAAAAATTTCATAGGTGATTATACCCATTACCACAGGTGACAAGGATATATATATGTATATATATAGAGGTTTGTCATTCCGTTTGTAGTTTCTAAAATATTCATTTGCGACCCCATAAAGTATATATATTCAGAATCCGTAGAGATTGGGGAGTCGATTTAGCCATGTCCGTTTGCCCATCTATCCGTCGGACGCGTTATTGGTATCAAACAATCAAAAATTTCCGAGATTCTTGCTGTTAAAAATCACCAAAATCCGACAATTAACGAGAGATAAGCAAAAAAAAATATTTTTTTTCTTTTTACACAAAAATTATTATATTTGTGTGATTAAGACTTGCCTTTGGAAAATTTCCAAAAAAAAACGAGATATAGACAAAAATTATTATATTTGTGGGTAAGACATGTTTTTTTTTTGAAAATTTGAAAACATTTACTAATTGTCCCAGAATTAGCAAAGATATGGGCGAAAACCTATATGAAATAAAATTAATATCATAAACAAATTAACTTTTCTAAGACTTTAAATGCCTTTTGGACATACATATAAATACATACACATATATACACACATACATACATAAATACATGTAGTGATGATTTGGTACAGCCAAATATTCTTACTTGATAAAATTATAAAAAAAAATATAAACAAATCTTATACCAATATTACGGTAACAACTTGACTCAGTTGAATTGAATTTGAAACAACTTAACTTTTCAGTGATGTTACAAATATATGCAGCATTTCACTGGTGCCATTAGTAGACTTTCAAACTATTTCTTGAAAAAATTTAAAAATATGCATATTTTAAGTAAAACTTCAAAAACAAATTGAATGAAAATTCTTACAAATAAAACAAATTGAATTTCTTTAAGAAACCTTATAAATTTGGTGAACACTAAATGCATATGTAAGGGCGACTAAAAAACAAAACTTCATTATTCAATAACAAAGGTTTATTTATTTATCGTTTAGATATTCTTTAAAATTTTTTAAAATACCAAAATTTTTGATAATAAATTTAAATTAAACGCTTTAAACATTTTGTTAATAAAACCATAACTGCTAGTTATGGGTTGTAAATTTTTTATGATTTTGTGAACCGCTCTAATACAAGTTCTTATCCGTAACACCAAAATGCAAAAGTTCAAACTAAAGTAAAGTTGAGGTGTAAACAGTAATAGGCTTAAGTCGACTTAAGCGAAATAATTTGACAATTGAAATTATTTTTACGATTTTTCGGAATGTTATAGCTTGAGTTATTTGAGTTGAGCATCAAAAAAAATGTTTAGCTTTCCTACAAAAGACAATAAATTTGCAAAAACTTACTTGCAAAATTACAAAATTGATCATAAGCAGTTAACACTTTTGCCACATAAATAAAAAATTTGTTTAAATAGAAAAAAAAATGTTATATAAAAAATATTAAATAAATGTATATTTTGTCAAATATTTTCTAAAAATAAAGTATAATTCCGAAATTAATGGACAAAAATTATAATTATAATATGACTAGCTTTAAACCCGCAAACTTCGACCTCTTTTTGATTTTCTTTTTAACTTAATCAAGAGCAATAGACTCATTTTTGCGTCTGAAGGAATCCGTGTTTCAAATTTCTCCCGGTTTTCCAACTTTTTGGTACTTTTTTAGTCCCCATTCTAGTGCCAAATGTTTTTCTCAAATAGTTATGTAAATGGTAGTAGTGTAATAGTAGTGAACTTGTTCATAAATTCTATCAAAATTCAAAAAATATTTTTTTTTTAAGTACCAAAAATAAGTTCGAGTTTCCAAAAAGTACCAATGACATATTCATATTTCTTGGAGATGTGACGATTGTAGTTTAAATTAGGTAAGGTACGTAAATAAAAAGTACCAAAATATAATTTTTACCCTTTTTTATCGTCCTCAAATTAGAGAAAGTACCAGACACCTGTACACTGGAGTAAAATTTAATGCCTTTTTAAATTTTGTTTGTATCTTGTTTAGTTTAGCAGATATAAGGTTGCATATTTTTCCCTTTTTTACCCCCTAAATATTTTTTGGGCGACATTCAGTCAATCAGTAACGTTACTCTTCTATATATGAAAAATTAACAATAAAATTGCTGTAGTGTGCTGATAACTCTTAGCCTCCTTACTATCATTGAAATGTGTTCCATATTATTGTGTCAGGTTCTTACTTTCTCTGTTTTTATGTTTTTTTAAGCATATCCTGTTCTACTAAAATAAGTATGACATATTTATTCAAAACTCATTGAGTGCTTTTTAAAATCACAGTATGTTGTTTGCACGTAAAAAAATTCCGTCTATCTGTTAGTCTATGTGTTTCGGAATATGAATATGCAAATAAACCACTTTAGTTACTTATTTACATATACATACATTTACAAACATTTGCATGTATACAATTACTCCCTCTTCATTTATTCGAAACAAATATAAATCAAGGAATATTTACGAAAAAGCAACAACTAAAAACATTTTGCAAATGTTTTTCATTTTTTTGTTTGTTTTTGCATTTCTCTGAGTGCCACTAACTATGTGTTGTATATGATTTTATTATTTTTATTTTCTCTTTTGTTGTTGTTATTGTTCTGAATATTTCTCAAAAAATACAGCTACATTTTGATGTTTCCGCCGGAAACTTAGCTTGTAATAAAAAAATTGTGACTTTTTCGCTGTGTGTACTTTTATTTATTCATCTTCTCATTGTCTTTTGCATAAGTAAGTGCAGGTGTAGAAAAATCAGTAAAAATTACATTTCTACTAACAATATGCTAAAACATAGTATAAAGCTTTTACCTTTTTAAGTGACAGATCTTATTGGCGTGTCAAAAAGAAGAAGATGAACGTAATTGAATGTGCAGAAGCATGTAGTTAAAATATTATTTAAATTTGCGATATGTAATTCCAATACGTATAGCGATGGTGGTTTTAATAATCAAACACAAATCGAGCTCTTTTGATAAGAAAAAAGAACATTTTAAATTATAAATTATAATTAAAAATTATAAAAAAAGTGTATTAAAATATTAAATTCTTATTTCCTAACTTAATGTTTAAAAGTTTTAAAGCTCTTCATTTTAGTTCAATTAAAATTGTAATTGATACCTAGAGTATTAAATTACAATTAAATTTTTTCAATTAACAAATGTATTTTAATTTTAATAACATTAATGTAGTCATTAGACAACAATATTATCCACTACAACCAATTAGTATTTCACACACCCTTACGAACAAAAACCGAGTAATGAAACAAAAAACAGAAGTGAAAAAACTAAGCTTGGTTAGCTAACTAATCCTACAAAAAAAAATTTTTTCTGGGGCAATCGAATTCTTTGACAATCAAATGAGTTAGTTTTTGCAAAAAAATCTTTTTGGTTCTCATACAGTTTCTACGGTAAAAAGTATAATTATAAGTGCTAATAAAAAAAAGGATGAAGTAGAAATATCTGGGAAGTGATACTTATTTTTCTGGTTACTGGTTTCTTTAGGTTTCCTAAAGAACGTATATACCATTTGAAGGCTTATAGGTTCATGAAAGATACCAAAATCCTTTTTTTAATCGTAACTCAAGATTTGGAGGTGTCCGGAAAATTTCAATAACAGATGCTTGTTGTACTTGAAAACACCAACCAGAAAAAAAGTATCAATTTCCAGTTATTTTTTTCTGTCGCACAGTGTAAAACATTGATCTTCCAAAAGGTAATGCTTAAAAAAAATTCATATGTAACTATAAAATTCTGATTATCATAACCGAAACGATTTTTTCTGTGTTGTTAATTTACATATATAATTTCGAATGAAATTGTATATTATAAAACGCTAATAATACAGAAAATGGTTTTTTACTATCCTTTGCATTTAATGGCAATGACAACAACTGATTATCTACCATAATTTAAAAAATGTTTTTTATGTGTAAGATGTCGTTGGGGCAGTTTCGGATATTAACGTGTACGAACTAGGGATGGGCAAGTACAAAAAATATATCGATATTTTTTTCAATATCGTTGCCGGTCGATATGTACCGATTTGAAAATATCGATATTTTTTGTAACAAATAATACAGAAAACTATATTTGTGGTTAAACTACAAAGTAAGGCGTTGTTAAAATATAATAGACCCAGCAACTATCAGATACTGACATAAGGAGCTCCATCTGTTTGATGCGAAAAAAAATTTCAAGAAAAAATATTGATATATCGATAAATTGCAAAATAAAATATTGACGAAATATATCGATTGATATTAAAAAATATTGATATTTTTTGCCCATCCCTAGTACGAACGCAATAATATATGATTTTGAAATAGTTCTACATTTAATCATTAATAAAAAGTAATTTAAGCAAAAAGCTTAACTACATATTTTGTTTTTAAACTTTTCGGAATTAATAGTGAACCAGGTTTAAAAACGCAAAGAAACAACATAGTTGCAGCGTGCTCACTACAAACCAACCATATTTCTAATAGTCCCATATGACTGCTATAATTAAATAAAACTGAGTGAAAACAATAAATTTTTAATACGAAATTGCTAATGTTTATTATTTTATTACTACATAACCACCTTTTTTAAATTATTGGTTATACCAAATACAATAGTTTCTATAAAAACACATTTTACTCATTTTTTTCCAATTAATCATGATACTAACAATCATTTCATATTTTATTTACTTTCTCTTACTCTTTTTAAATATAAGCACTATGTTCTTCATTCATAGGCGCAAAATACATATATAATAAACACCAAGAATGCTAAAAACAAGATTACGCATTGCGTATGTTCCTCTCTGTTTACAAAAATCAGCTGCTTAATGTCT
>NDXZ01002750.1:3534-23467 GCA_003055125.1 Paykullia maculata
TTAAGCCTTTGATTACACATAATTTGGTGTGAGTGTGCCTTATTACAACCTTTTCATTTGTTAGCAGCTGTAGTTAAAAATTTGCCCAAATTAATGGTATATTATTTGGTAAAAATAATTTTAAAGGACTTAGGTATGCCTTTGTAATCAACCAAGGATGTAGATATTTTCATATTTGTATTCTGTTAAGGAAAAGAGGCAGAAACGAACATTTAGAATTTTAAAATGTTTATGTTTGCAATTGATAAAAGAGTGCAATTGCTTTTGCAACGAAAACATATTTTTGATACAAATACAAATTAGTACTTGTTACAAATATGCGAAAAGGATGTTTGCTGTTTTTACTTACACTTTAATTAAAGTGCTTACGTTTGGATTTATTGTTTTTAAGCTCAAAAAATAATGTATGTATGAGAAAGTAAAAAGGTTAATAAATTGTCTCCCTCCTGTGTTTTTTTTTGTATTCTTTTATATTAAATCATTTAAGAACATATTGCTTTAAAAGGATTTCCTTGTTTCTTCAAAATTATATTTAATTTTTTTTCGGCAAAATGCACTTAATAGAAGGTTAAGTGCAGATGCCAAGGATTAAATCGTGATTGCTAATATTATAGTGCATGCTTTGTAAGGCTTTTTGCAAAACCGTGAAATATATGCAATAAATTCTAAAAAAAACTTTTAGGGTTAGAAAAAACTCTGTCCATTATTTGTAACGCATGTTAAGTACTCTCGAATAATCAGTCAGACCCTATAAAAAAAATATATTGTGTGTGTAAAACCAGCTTTAGAAAGGGATAAAGATTTTGTAGGTAATACTCGTCGTCAATAATAAAACATATTTGTGTCTATGAAATTCGCCGCATCTAACATCGTGACTACGTAATTGATGCAGAGTGTCGTTCTTTCTTTTTATTTTGTTTCTTGAAGTTATAATAAATTAATTTACTTTAAAAGATTTGTTTTAAATTTTATTTTTAGAATACAAAGTAAAGACCCACTTTCTTTTAGATTTTTTTTCGTTAATATTTCTATTCTCCAGATGTTTTTTTTTTTATTTATTATTATGTATTATATTTTTTTTTTTTTCATATATTGTCTTAGAAATGGTATTAAAAATTAATTAATTTTTAAAAAAATGTCGTTATTTGTTTGTTGGTTTAGGTGGTAGTTTTCTACGATCGCAAACTGTCAAGTGGAGTCTAATGACTCCATTTTGTTTGTAATTTAAAGAAAATTATATCTGTGAAACTGTCCATCAAAAATAAAGAGATTTAGGAAAAACTAAGCCGTTCGTTATACTTATTTTTTTTAATGGTGTTTCGGGTGGTGGATTTAGACAGTGAATTTCTATTGACGAATTCATTGTTATACCAAAAAAAAGAAGAATTTTTTTTAAATTAATTATTTGTTTTTGGCTTATTAGTATAAAACAAGAACTCAAAAATAGTTTAAAAATTGCTTAAATCCAAAAATCATGTTAATATTATTTTGATACCCTTCACCACAGGTGGCAAGTTTTGTCATTTCATTTGTAGTTTCTACAATATTTATTTGCTAATGCATAAAGTTATATATTCTGAATTCTTATAGATAGGGAAGTCGATTTAGCCATGCCCGTCTGTAATATTTGCAGCTTTTGGATAAACTTCAGACGTGTTTAAAATAATTAGACTAATTGGCCCAGAACCCGCAAAGATCCCAAGCAACACAGTCTGACTTTTTCACGACTTGAATTGTCGGATTTGGTAGAAAATCTTGTCAATTTCACTATTGATGTATTTCTGGTCGCTAGATTTGAATAAATTTACGACCTCGCTAAGTAGTCGCAGCATGACCCGCTGATTTTCAGCAACTTGCAATGTCGTAGCGTCGTCATTTGTGGTCGCCAAACGACCGTCATCTTTCCGACGAAATATGTGTAACATACTTTTAGGCTTTAAATGTGGTCGGATGATGAAACATACAACCATAAAGCCGCCATACTTAAAAACAATTTTTTTTGTCATGATAAAAAATTAAATGATATATCGCACACCCAGTTCAAAAGTGACACAACTCAAAATTTGCATTTTTCGAAATTATATGCTCAAACTATGCACAATACACTTGTTTATTTATAAGAAAAATATCAGTGTATTTTGTTGTTGTTAACTGTTGCTAAAAAAAACAGTTATGTCTTTCTGTATGTTTCAATTGGTATAAAGTGACTTATTTTTAGTTGTGTCAGAAAATATAATGGTAATAGATCCCTACGCTAAGTACTAAATAGTCTTAATTCGAATTCAATGGTCCAACGTTTTTGTTTTTAACTATTTTTATTTCATAGAAAATTTAAATGAACTAGAGCCAGAATTAAAACTAAAAAATAATTGTCTTATTTTTATTTACTTCAAAAACAGTTTATTTCGATTTCTGAAAAATTAAAAGTTTTGAGTTGTGTCACTTTTGAACTGGGCGTGCGATATATTTTTATGAAATTTAAGATGCTGTAATGAATAGGAATGGTATAAATTTGCATAAGTAATATAAAAATAATATTTTTGGTAAAAATAAATGACTGAAAAAAAGTTTAAAGTAATTAAAATAATATTTTTTTGAATATATAAAAATTTTTATGGCATGTTGTATTTTTTGGAAGTAGAACATAAACTTTTATCAGTAAAATTTTAAGCGTTGCTGTTTTAACGATTAAAAGTTCTGCCTTTTCAAACATTTTAATTGCAAAAAATTATTAAATATTCACATCCATTTTTGTATAGATTTGCAAAAAGAAAATAAAAAGAAGAACTTATCCGACCCATTTGTAAGTAATATCAGTCGCTAGATGTACATTTATGTTAATATTTTTTTTATATATAGCCAACCAACATTATTATAAGATCAGTCACCTAAATGGAAAGAAAATACCATTTCATTCCTTTGGTTGTAAAAGTAGCAGTCGGCAAAGTACAGGATTCCTATTCTCCAAAATGGTTTAAATTTGAGTTGTAGTGTGGTCATTAAGACGTCAAATGCGTTGGCCGGAGTCTACTTTAAACGTCGTTTCCACGTCGTTACAACCAATCTGTATTGCTTAGGATATAGGCGAAAAACATATACCAACAAACATTTTTATTTTAAAAAAATCAAGTTTTCTAAGACTTTAAATACCTTTCGGACATGAAAATATAAACATACATTCATACAAACATACACATGATGAATATTTGGATATGTCAGAATTCATACATAATACTAAGAGTGCACGTAAAGAATATAACAAAACCTAAAAAATTGACAAAGAAACAATTTTAATTTAAATTTTGTTCACATTTGACACATTTTCTTTAAAAGATAAATGCATCAATTTTGTTTTTATTTTTATTTGTAAAAAAAAAATTGTCAAAGACATATAAATATTATTCAAATTCAAATTCAAATAATTTGTTTTTTTAATTTGTTCTCCAAAATTCTAATTAGACAACATTGTATATGTGTATGTATGTAAGTATGCATGCTCACAGTGGAGCATAGGGCCTTGACATTAGTTTTAGTTTTTTAAATATGTATGTATGTACCTATATCTTAATTTAAATTTAAAAAAAAACTTTGAACTTAAGTTCTCACTGTCAACATCATTAAGCCTTAAACAAAATTATGATTATCATAATTTCATAGTACTTTGTCATTTAATGTTTACATAATACATATTACAATTCCGATGAATGTCAAAGGGAAAAACAAAAATTAATGAAAAACTGCCACTAACCATTTCCACTTAATCGTTAATGTCGTTTTTGTGCTGCCGACAATAAAAAAAATTGCTATAAAAAACATAAAAACACAATTAAAACGTTAAAAGTACGAAATAATAAGTTAACGGTTTGTTAAAAATAGAAACAACAACAAAAAAAATTGTTTTTAAAAAAGAACAACTTGACAAATTCTGTGTTAAATTGTTTTAGTGTAGTAGCTATGTATTTTTATGTAATTGTAAGATTAGCTTAAAATTATAAAGTCGAAAGGGTGTTTTTTTTTAAAGAAGCGAAAAACTTAAAATTAAAAAAAACAAGCAAATACATTTTTTAAAATATAAGATATTTGCTTTTTTGCCGAAAATTTGACGGCATAAATGTTTTAAGATGATTGATTACGGCATATTACCGCTGCAACTGACTCGTACATTGCGAACGAAGAAGGTGGTCAGTTATTAGATCGATTTTGTAGTATTTGTTATTCGTTATACGCTGTGTGGCACGTTGCGCCGTCATGCTAAGTCCAAATGTCTGCAACATTCCTGTAAGCCTTTTAATTGAGGCAGAAAAGCTAGTTAGTATTTCCTATACTGCTCACTGTTAACTCCAACGTTCTGACCTATAGAGCAACGACTCCACTGACCCATAAAGAGGACTAAATGGTGACTTTTACTGGATGAAATGTGTTTGACAATGTCTTACATGTTATCACAACTGCAAATTCGACAATTCTGCATGTGAGCATCATAAGAAAACAACGTAATGAATTCAAAGTTTTTTTTGTTTCTCAACAAAAACACCCTATAACAAGTGGATGTCATTACAATTATTTCCTAGTATTACGTAATTCATTATTGTCAGTAAGTTAAAATAAAAATAAAATTATAATATTTTTAATTATTCTTAAAGCAAACAGCTTAAAAATTGCTACTTTTTGTTTTTCTACTAATTTTGCTGTTGTTGCTGTTCTATTGCTTAAGGTTAATTGCCCTTAAACATCTTGTATCATGACAATTATTATAAATATAAGTATGTATGTACATACTTGACATTAACAAAATAACAACTAAAATATGCTTCTGGTGTTGATATTTGTTAAATGTTGGGACTAAGTAAATATTTACTCGTATACGTGCATTTTTTTAAATCGTTTATTTGTTAAAAAAACAAAAAAAAGGTCGACGCAAACGTCTATTTTCATTTGTTCTAACAAATTTTAAATTAAATGTTATATTAAAGAAAACTAAAACGGATTATATTAAAAGGAGAAACCTGGTTATAAAGGCATTTAAAAACGCTCTTTCTTTTAGTCTCTATTTCAGGAATTGATTTTTTTAACAAAATATTATAGTGGGTTAAGTCCAACCGTATAACGTTCAACAACTTAATATAAAATAATTTTTGCTGGATTTGTTTTTGTCATTATATTTAGCGTTGGGTTGCAGCGATATATTAATATTTTGATATTTTAAAAAATTCAATTGATATATGTATGTATGTATATCGTTGATATTTTTCTTTGCAATGTATCGATATGTCAATATTTTTTTGCTACTTAATTTCGATATTTTTGAACTCTGGTTTTATATTTTATGTTATTAAGTTGTAAAAAAATTCTCTCGTCACAGTCTATATCTTAAATCGACAACAACGGTGCGTTTAATTTGATTCTATTTAAGGCATTCGCAAGTCTACAGCAACAAGATTTTTTTACACCCGTAAAAACTTTTGTATACAGTCTCAAAGTTGCGATATATTCAGCGTAAGCTGTTCTATTGTGCAAAGCATGTAGACAATGCTTCATTTTAAAGTTGTGTGTGTCCAGAAGGCAGGTTCTTTCTAAGGTCACCGTTTGGTATTTAGTTTGTCAGGCTTCCAAGGTGTCTTCGAAAGAGTTGCTTCAGCGATAAATCTGACAGTACCCGATAGTAGAAGCCGTTTGACAGTTGAACACATCAAACAGAGGATGCTCCTTATGTCATTATGTGACAATTAAATTCCTACAGCGCCTTACTTCTTAGTATAACCACAAATATAGTTTCGGTATTACATGTATGTTTCTCTGTAAACCGTTAAACATTATTTAAAAATTATTTTTTTTGAATTTGCCCATCCTTTATATCGCAGTTTTTGTTGTAGGCTTGAAAAAGATTAGCTTTAAGTCAAAGATGTATAAAAAGGGTCTGTCTGTCACAAAAACAAAAAAAAAGTTTTTCGTTTATTTTTAGGAGTGTAAAAATGCTTTACGAAAAAGAATTTTTCTCGGAGCTGTGACCCACTATTGATCAATTATTGCAAAATTTCCAGGAATATGCCTTACATCAATCAAAGCAACGATTATAAAATATAGAAAAGAGTTTTGTTATAACATCAAACTATTTAAACATTATTTTTATCTCCATTTTGATATTGTCAGTCAGCAGGCCTTATATGGAAGCTTGAGATTATTATTGACTATTCTTTACAAAACTTATTTGTATTTTATTATATATCAATATCAGTATTTGAAAAGGTTTGCCTACAGTTCAGCTGCTATGATATGATAACTATGATAAATAATGAATCATTCATGTGCGAAAATATATTTATGTGATGAACAGCAAAGTGAAATCATAAACCAAATTTAACTATAACCAACTGCGTTTATTTTTGATCTCAAAATTTAATCTGTAATGAATTTAAAAATGCATCTAATCTTTATTTACAAGACGTGGACTGTCAAATGAAGGAAGAATGCTAAGAAGGCGGAAATGAATCATAACCCTTTTTAAAATTTCAATGCAATCTTTTGTTTACCATAACACATTTCTATTTATAATAATGTTGCTATTTTAAAACAGCATGTCGGCAACCTAATCAATGAAAAAGTGTAACAAGTGTTAATGAAAAATATTTTTTTTTTAAATTGATTATTCTGAAACTTGCAAAATATTTTATTATTAATTCTTTTTGGCTTTTTAAAGACAAACCTTATAAAAAAAACATGGAGCAAACTGGAAAACTTAAGCGTTTAGATGAGTTCCCCAATTGTGTTTCAAAGTCTTAGAAATTAACGTTTAATAGATGAAACATTAAATATATTCGTCTTCTATCTAATTGATAATCCAGCCTTGTAGGATGAAGGACTTATATATCGTGTGTGATGTAGAGTATAGCTACAAAAATATTTATAAATTTTTTTTGCAAAAACATTTAAATGAAAGAAAACTGAAAACTCTATAATACACCACAATGATTGAAGTTTATCAAGTCTACATTCATGTGCATATCAGCAAAACCTAAACAACATGACTCATTGTCAAATCTAATTAATTTGCATTTAATACAGTTGCAATGTTTTTATTAACCAACAAAGAATAAACCCACATAATTTAACATGAAATTTACTTTATGCCCGTCTTTTTAAAAAAGAAAAAAAAACACAAAAAAAATGTTTGGGTTCAATGAATTTTTTTAACAGCTTTATTTTGAACAACTGTCAAATTATTAACCTTGAAATGCTTTTTTAAAATGTTCGATTAAATGTGGAGTTTGCTTTAAATGGTATTATTAATTCCCAATAAAAAAAATGATTTATGGTTGATTTATAAAATAGCAAAAAAGTGCAAGAAATTTAAAGATATGTTAAAATTGTTAATGAAGTAAATAATTTTATTTTATTCAAGCTTTATATTTTTTATTCAACTTTTATGCAACTTTGTAACAAACTCGGCAGCAAATGCTACCATAAAATTTTCGTGCAACATTTTATTGATGTTCGTAGGTAAAACTGTTTTCGGTTTTTTTTATTAAGAAACAAATTTCCTAAATTTTAATAAGTTAATGATTAATTAATATAAATTTATTTAGACTTAAATTTTAGTTTACTAATTAAATATAAACATTATGTGGAATTTTTTTTTTGATTAAATAGCATTTATATATTTAATTTTATTGTTTTAAAGCATTGTTCGCAATAAATCCGGTTGCATTATATTATGAATATTAAGGAAAAGAAAATGACGATAAAATAAGGTAAAAGTTTTAATGGCTTAAATGGCAAACGCGGACAGGGCCACAAGTTATGAAATTGGAATAAAAAAATTGCAGAGAAAAGCTTTTTATAAAATTTCGGTTCTATTTTAGATTTTTTGCTACTTGTTCGGATTTGCGGAATTTTTCACCTGAGAGTAGATGAAATGTCTTCCTGACTCAGCTTAGCTTTTAATTAAATTATTCAAGCTCACCTATGCCTTGATCGTACGTCAGTCACATTTTGTATCTTTCCCATTACATTTTGTGTCTACAGTATCCCACTTCAAATAAAATGAAAAGGAACACAATCCTGATATAATGGAAAATCATACGTGTTTAGAAAAATTTCTAAAAATAATAAGAGCCATACGACTGTTAAATGTCTTTAAGTATTTTTTTTTTACATTTCATAAAATATTCACACTTTTATTTTTTCTCATTATACCTTTCACCACAGGTAACAAGCCATAGATAGGTAAGTCGATTTAGTCATGCCCGTCTGTTGAAATCAACTTTTCTCAGCCCCCCAATGTCGTACGGACACGTTACTTGTATCAAACAATCAGATTCTTGCTATTGAAAATCACCAAAATCCGACAATTACCGAGATGTGAGCAAACAAATTTTTTTTTACACGAAAATTATTATATTTGTGTGTAAACATCCTTTTTTGGGAAATTTGAAAAAAATTCACTAATTGGCCCAGAATAACCAAAAATATGGGCAAAACCCTATATGGACTTCAAATAATATTATAAAAAAATTAAGTTTTCTAAGACTTAAAATACCTTTTGTATATGTAAATACATACAAAAGTATACATATACACACATAATACACGTGGTGAAGGATATTTAATATTTGGTACAGTCGAATATAGCGCTCTTACTGTTTTTTTTATACAAATTTTTAAAATAAGTTCAATTTGTAAAAAAAGTTTAGGGAACATTTCCAATAAATTATTTATTTATTTATTTTAATAAATCTGAATTCATTCATTGTGTCTGACTAATAATTTTGAACGAACATTCTTTTATATTGATATATTCTACACGTATGATTTACCAACAAACCCTTATATCTTTACATCGACATTTGCCGACGATACTGCTATTCTAAGCATAAATGATAATCCCCACACAGGGTCACAACTTTTGCAAGATCACATCGTCCAGATAGAAGAATGGCTTACAAAATGGAAGATAAAGGTCAACGAGAAAAAATGTTCTCTCATTCCTTTTACACTGCGTAGGGAAACATGCCCTTCTGTAAAAATTAATGGTAAAATTATTCCTCAACGCACAACGGACTGCATCTTAATCGACGTCTTACGTGGAGTGAAAATGCCACATAGACGCTAAGCTTACCCATATAAAACTTAAAGCGTCTCAGATTAATTGGCTCATTGGTGGAAAATCTGTACTTAGCCTGGATTTTAAACTTTTAATTTATAACTCAATTCTAAAGCCCAAATGGCGTTACGGAAGTTTGTTACGGGGTACAGCCTCAGCGTCAAATGTTGAGAAAATTCAAAGGCGACAAAACAAAATATTGCGGATGATTACTGCAGCTCCCTGGTTTATTCAAAATTCGCACTTTCATAGAGACCTAAACATGCCTTTAATAAGAAACGAAATATCAAAACATGCTGACGTGCATTTAAACAAACTTGAACACCACCCAAAGAGTATTAGAGAAAATCTCTTCTTTACTTCTTTTTTGAAACAAATTTTGAATCATTGATTCTTATAAAGTTTTTAATTATTGCAAAAACTTTGTTATTTCTATTGAGTATTTAAGATAAGTCAGAGCTGAGTATAGCATTCTCACATGTTTTATGCCAAGTGAGTTAAACAGAATAAGATCTAACATTAAATTGGCTTAAATTGCAACACTTTTCGTCACTTATAAAATGATACAATTTTGTAACCAGATTTTAGCTGAACAATGTTTTAGTTTTTTTTACGTTTAATTCCTAATTACTCTCGGAAGTTCTCTTTTAGGTTTTGTGGTTTTCTTATGAAATTTATTGCTTTTTGCTTGTATAGTTACGACGTGGATTTCAAGTTAAATTTTGTATTGTTTTTATTATGTAATTCCCTGTTTATAAAACTAAGGCTGATAAGTAGAGAAAAAACGTACAATAAAGAAGAAAAACAACAAAAATTGTTTGCTTTTACTATAATTGCTGTTATAATTGTGAAGTAGCGAGGGTAGATAGAAAATTATGCCAAGTTTTTTGAAACGTGTAGTATTACTTAAGATATTAGATTTTTTTAATAGAGTTTTGCAAAGAAAATACAGAATTGAGGTTTTTGTAAAAACATTCAAGGTTAACATAAATTAAATAAATTTGTTAAAAAGAAGCGTTTTGTAAAAATGGATTTTCTGAATCCGATTCTTTTGTGCCTCTTGTCTTTCTTTTCGTACACTAACAGTACTATAGAAATTAGAAGAAATAATTCAAAATCAGTTATAATCCTTCGGTATGTCTCTCTGTCAGTCCCAAAAAAATCCCCCTCTATTACAGAGGGGGATTTTTTATTTGGGACTAACATTCATAAAATTTTAAGGAGTCCTTAAAAATAAAGATACCTTTATTTGTTTTCAATAATCTGTCAGTATTTTCTCTTCTACATTAGGCATGTACAATACTGGCTAAGTTTAATATAAACTGAAAACGAAAATTATTATTAAATAAAAAGAAAAATTGTAAGTTGCTCCATTGAATTTCTTACCAATAATTAAATGCTATAATCATACTAACTCTTTATACCCTTCACACATGTATTAAAGGTTTATAGGTTTGTCATTCTGTTTATTATTTCTTCAATATTCATTTGCGACCCTATAAAGTATATATATTCTGGATCCTTATAGATAGGGAAGTCGATTTAGCCATGTCCGTCTGTCCGTCTGTCCATCCATCTGTCCGTGTGTTGGTTGAAATCAAGTTTTCGTAGCTCCTATAGGTCACCTAGGGTTATATATAGTATCAAACTTCTGGAAATACTTTCGAAAAAATCGGTTTTGAAAACTGGCAAGATTCATCAGTAACCGGCTGAGATATATGCTAAAATAGACGACTGTCTCGTTTTTTTAAAATTTTTTTTGTTACACAAAATAATTCATATATATCAATTCGCCTTATTGAAGGCGAATTATGGTTGTTGAATTAAATATTTGCAGCCTAGACTACAGATACATATATTTGAAAAAAATAAATTCACCACGTGGTGAAGGTTATATAAAATTTGGCCCTGACAAATAAAGCGCTCTTACTTGTTTTAAACCTAAATATTCATAAAAGATTTTTCCAAACAGCCCTCGTGCATTGATGTGAATATGGTTTTAATTTATTATATTCTTATACATGTACTTACATGTTTTTGTTGAATAAATACATATATTTATTTTTTGGTTTTGCGCTATTCCGATACATAAATATACATACTTGATATCTAAAAAAAACACTCGTGGAATGAGGAATGATACATATCTATGCTCGTTTACATAAATATGATGTGTGTGTGTGTGTGTTTAAAATCTGCCAAACAAATGTATATTTTTTTAAAGTATATTTTGCTGCTTTTATTGACTATAAAAAACTAGAAACAAGTTTTCTGAGTTTACTCGTGTTTAGACAAGTGCGAGTTTAGATTTATTGAAAACTTTTCTTATTTGTTTTTACATTCCAGTTTTTGTTGAGCCTCCTGCCATTTCGCCATCAGTGCTGTAGTGAACACTCATACTTACATCATTATTTAGGTGAGGGTCAACAGGAAAGTCGTAGCTTAATTTTAATACTCACTGCTATTGTTGTTGCTGTTGAATAAGGTGGCTTAGGTTCATTAATGAATGAAATACTTGTGTATTTGATCAGGAAATGAGTCTGTGTGTGTTCTACTTATATTAAAAAAAACCAAGCATTTCACGTACAAAAAGAAACAGTTAAAAAATATTTTTTTTTTGTTTTTTTTTAATTAACAAATAATTCTAAGAAGTTGTTTTAAAGTAAATAATTCCTTTTTTTAAGTATATTTTTGCATGTATGAACAAAAGCTAAGAGATAAAAAACAGTAGCATTCAGTATTAACCTTAAGCAAGCGGATGTAAAAATAATTTTTTTTAAGTTAAAATATTGTTGTAATACAGGAATAAGAATTAATGAGAGGTATAAATAACACACGTGTTTTCCACTATGTATAATCTAAAGTACATTTGTACATATGTATGTATGTAGGAAAGTGCCTGAGAAAATACTTCACTTTTTATGATGACATTAAAATAGATTTGCTTACAAAAAAACTAAAGACTTAAGCAACGTACTTCTTTATGTAAGTATTTTTTTTTAGATGTTTTTTTTTTAGATGAATTAAACATGAACATCGTTTTAGTGCAAATTTTTTATTATAATCATAATTAAATATGTAAGTAGTAACCAGCCTTTTTTTGGTTTTAAAACAAATAAATTAATTACATATGTTATGTAAGCAAAAGCTTTGAAAATTTGAAAAAATAGAATCATTTATTCAAAATATTTAGGAAATGTAAATATTGTATTGTTTTAGAAAAAAAAATATAATAGAAAAATCTCTTCAGAGATTATTTAAATATTTTTTGTATATGAAAGTTATTGAACATTTCTAAAACAGATAAATAAAGCCAGGGATATACATATACAAGTGAGCCCCGATTTACGAATAGGATACTTTCTGTGAAAGTGGACGTATATTGAATATTCGTATAGCGAGCTCAATATGAGTATGGTATTCTACTGAAAATAAATAGATACATTCCAGGGATTAAAAATATTCAAAAAATGAGATCCTTATTAGAATAAGTTTGTAGTAAAAATACAAAAATGTGTACCCAAAACGTTCGTTATGCGAAACCCTATTTTTTAGAAACATTTATAACAAAATTAGAAAAGAAATTTATTCAATAAAAAAAATACATTAGATATTTATTAAAAAAGGATATTTTACATTAAAAAAAATATTTAGTTTAAAATAAGTATAATAACTTCATTATTTATTAATGATGCTCGTAATCTCTAAATTTCTTATAGCGAGCCTTCGTAAATCGGGGGTCACCTGTATAAAACTTTTCCAGGAATATAATGTTTTGCCAAATTAATGAAATTAAAATAAAATATAAAATTTGTTAAATTATATTTTGGAATAATTTTTAAATTATTTACAAAATATATAATTTTTTTTTAAATTTTCTATAAAAAGAAAATTTACTTTACAATTATTTTTTTATAAGAAATTTTAAAGACAATCTAAATAACATGATAACACCTTGAACAGTGAAAAAAAACGCAAGAATCTGACAGTAAAGGTTCGATTATACTAGAAACGAGTAGTAAAACCCTATACTCAGTTTGGCCAGATTGGTTAACAAAAATTTTTTTTGGGTCTCAAAAGATTCTAAAAAAAACAGTGGACCCCTAAAAAAAAGTTGTCATCAGTTTTTGCCTAATAGCTAGATCAGAGTTGGTCATACGGCTTAACTCTATTTGGCAATAATGTAGGTAAGAGTTTCATGAACAAGCTAAGATAATATTTTATTCACTTTGCACTTTTTTTGTACAAATACAGGGAAATTTTTTTATTTTCTGTTTTTTTTTTGAAAATTTAAAAGTTAAAAACTGATTGAAACTTCTTTAAAATTATAAAATCTTAATATAAAAATAAAAAGCCAAGGGCATTACTTACCGATGGGTTGTGGTAGTAATCTAACCTGCACTTAAAAGATTGGAAAGTAAAGTACTAGTAACACAAAGGGACCGAACGTATCGGACCCAAGTGAGCTGAACCTTCCCATCTTCACAGCTGCCTGTTCTACCTAAAGTACTAGTACTTGGTTGGGACGGAAATCTTTTTGACTTCATTAAAAAAAGTCTTAGTGCAAATATAGGAAGATGCCGTCTATTAAGGAAGAATTTTATTCGCCTAGCTAATTGAAACCAGTCAGCTAATAGAGATTAGTACGAAACCGAATTAATCCTGTTCTATCTCACGTAGTGGTAATTCAAGACTGGGTACCATTATAGGAGATTAGAGTGTTATTCAATTTGACTGAATATTGTTCGCCAGTGGTTTCAACAAAGGACCTCTAGAGTATATCTTATACAAATTTTAATTTATGTTGAAATGTATGTTAAAAACACATAGGCAGTCTTGGTGTTTTATTTATACAGGGTGTCCGCCGGCAAGGTATACTACTTTGTTTTGCCGCCATTTTGGTAAACATTAGTCTTGGCAGTTCATATTTGGCAGTCGTAAAGTAGAGACGTGGCAAATTTATTATGGAAAAATATTTGGTAAACCAACATGTTTTAACCGTTAAAACATTTTATTAATATCAATCATCGATTACTGTGACGATAAGAAAGTTACGTGAAATTTTTGGGAGAAACAACGTTCCAACAAGACGCACTATTTATCGTGTAGTGAATGATTTCGAAGAAAGAGGGACTGTTGCTGATAGGCCCAAGCATGGATCACAACGTACTGCAAGATCAGCTGAAAACATTACTGCTGCTCAAGAAAGTGTTCAAAACAATCCATCAACCTCAATTTGACGCCGTGCTCAGGAGCTTGGTCTTCAAAGAACAACTTTGGCCACAATTTTGCACAAGGATTTGCATTTGTTTCCATTTAGGATTCAATTGACACAACAGCTTCTTCCAGAATACCATTTGTGCCACCTTACATATGCCAATAGGATGTTACAGCTCGCCCATGACAACCCCGATCCTCATGAAAAAATCATAATGAGTGACGAGGCACATTTTCATTTGAATGGATATGTGAATAAACAGAAAAGTCGGTTCTGGGCAATGGAAACCCCTCAAATTATTCATCAGTCACCTTTGCATCCATTAAAAGTAACAGTATTGTGTGCAATTTGGTCAGGAGGAATAATTGGACCTTACTTCTTTAAAACTGAAAACGGCGTAACGGTTACTGTCAATGGGGAGTGATATCGTGATATGATTAACAGCTTTTTAACGCCACAACTGATTTGGGCTTGATTAACATGTGTTATCAACAAGACGGTACTATATAGCATACAGGCAGGATTACAATGGAATTACTGCGAGTAGTATACCTTGCCGGCGGACACCCTGTACCTCAGCCATTTTTACACGCACTATACAAAATATTTGCAAATAAATTTGATATAGAAGCTTGTTGGATAGAATGAAAATTTAAAAACATTATTTCAACATTAACTCAGAAAGACACTGCTGAAATAATTTTCCTATTTGCAAAAATGTCGCAAATAAATAATGTATAAATTGCCAGGGAAATGACAAACTCAAATGCTCTTATAACTTGTGTGAAAAGTTCAAAAAAAAAAAAAAATAGTAGCCTTTAAAACAATGCTCCAATTAATCTCTTTCTTATTTTGTTACAAAACAGCTCTAATTTTCAACCTTAATTGAGGGACCAAACTAATTTTTACTACAACTTTTATCGATCATTCATTAAGACTATAATAAATACTTCTTGTCTCACCATAATTCGCCTACACGTAATGTGCTCAAGCACACAAATAGATATTTCAACTTTGTTGCAGGTTGTCATCATGATGAAACCAGCAAATAAAAAAAGGCAAAGTATAATCGATTAAACAAACAAAAAGAAAAAACGACTACGCATAAATTTTTTATATCCAATAATTACAAAAAAACCTTTCCAAAGAAAAACAAAAAGTAATAAAAAAAAAACTAAAAAATTATGTGAGAATTTATTGGAATTGACCAGCATGAATGATAATGACTTTTAAATGCAACAAGTGCCTGATGTGTTATGAAAATAAAACAAATAAAACACAAACAACTACAGTTATTTGTAACTTTTAGTTCGAACAACAAATTGGCTTCTGGCTGTTTGATTAAATTTGTTAAGAAATTAAAAACTATGTTTTAATATCTACACAAACACATTTATACATTTACCCACACACACAAACCTATAAGAATTTCCATAATGTAGTTAATTTGTATGTGTTTAAAAATAAATGACATTTGTTGTTGTTTTATTCTTATTTGTAGAATTTTTTTCTATTTATAAATATTTTGACTTGAATTTATTTGAAAATTTCCCGTGAAAACAGGTTGTTGTTGTTGTTATTGCTTTAACATTTACGAGCATGAACTTGTGTGTGTGTGTTTTTTTTTGTTTTTTGTTAAGACTCTTTTAATTAGCCTAGAGCTCTAAACATTTATTTAAGTGACAATATTTTCTGCAATGACTTCTCTTGCCGTTTCAACAATGATTACGTTTTTCGATGGCTGAACTAAATGTCAGACAATCAAATGTCCGAAGCGTATTTTGCTTTTTATGCCTCCTCTGCTTATGGTTCTGATGAAATGGTTTGTGGAATTTCAAACATTCTTTATGTCTGGGAAAAATTTAAATTGTTTTGTGTTTTTCTCTTCACGTACTTTTTCGTTTTGCATGTATTGGTTTGACCATTGAGGTGGAAATAAAAGGAAAGAAATTGTTAATAAATAAACTAAAAGTCAAATAATAGCAGACGGAGAAATACACTAGCAATAGTTTAATTTTCGAACCATTATTTGTAGTTTTTTATTTTCCTTAAACTCATAATAAGAAATTGTTTTTAGATTGTTGTTGTTGTACGTATATCAAAATTAAATTTTTCGAATTAAAAGTCTTAGAACTGAAACTATTTTTATAAATTTTACAACATTTATTTGCAAAACCATAAAGTAAATTTATTTCGTATACTTTTGGATAAGGGAGCCAATTAAAGAATGTTCGTCAGCCCATGTGCCTGATATTCCGCAAGCCTACAGGAATTAGCAATGTATCAGTTACGTATATTCCAAAATAATATGATTTTTTATTTAGAAAAACCCAGCCCGAAAAAACTGGGATATAATCAAAAACATAAATTTCTACATTTTTACGATAAATGTGTTTTGCTCAGTCCCTAAGTAACTTCAATTAGTAATCACCTTACCCATTGTTCTTTGCTCCCTGTTATCGCCAGCAAAGCTCTATCAATCGAAAATGGGTGCAAGAAATATTATTACAAGAAGTCTAAGAGTGTCTGGAGTCTAAGTTTGCAACCCCGTTAACAGACTAGGATGCAGGTTATATTTAATTATTATGTAAGAGTCTTTCGCCTAAATGTATAAGGCCGACACAAAACTTCTAGAAAACTAAAGTAACATAATTCTCCTGCAATGTTTTATTCATGCTTTCAATAAAATTCAATTTTAACTTTTCACATTGAAATATGCAAGTTATGTTCGATTTGAAGCCATTTTTTAAACTCTATAAACGTGTTTTAGTGCAAAGGTGCTTATGAGCTGAACTAACTGTGTGTGAATTTAATAATGATTTTTAAAATTTTGAATGACAGTTGCTTTTGACCATTTACGTTTTGTTGTTAGTTTTAGAACATGTTTTACTATTTACTAATTTGTTAGCTTAAAGGTGAACAAGCAGCCACTAATAAAATAAAAAGCTAAGTTTCCTGTTTGGCTTTAAGTTATCATTTCTTTCTTTCTTGATTTTCATTCTAATATTTTGTTTTGCTACGCTCTCTGATCATAATTCTTACAAGTGCAGAATCATCATTTTTAGTTTGGATGATTGATGGCGCAAATTTGTATATTTATTTTAAAAATTGTCAAATGTTTGGTTTTTTTGTATATCATTTAGTTATGTTATCTTTTTATCTTTTTATGGTTTTGAATCAAATATTACGAATTAAGCAAAAGAAAATAACTGGTTTTTGAAAACTGACTGGCGATTTTTTTTATTTAAGTGCAATATGATAGTTTTTTTTTGCTTTGTGACTTACCCAAGTTTGCCAATATTTACATACATATACATACATTTGTATATATTTTTTTATTGGATGTCTTCCATTAATGATCCACCAGTAAAATTAATATTGAATTATGGTGGCCAGGAAATGATTTGTAGATTTATCTTGTTTAAGCTTTTTGTTCTATTTGTCAGACAAAAATTTGTGAAATCGAAAATAATTAAGTGGTAAAGTATTGTAAATTGTTGTTGTAAAATATGCAACCTAAAATTATATTAAATTAATTAAACCAATTACTGTGGTGCAATCGGGAACGAACGGGCACATAATCTGGCGATAATGGCTGGAAAACTTTGGGCAGTGAACCTAGAGAACTTAAAACCCTTCGTAGCAACGAAGGCGGAATTAAAAAATTGGGCGGAAAAAGCCCATAAGGAACTGTGGAGAAATGAAACAGTTGGAAGAATCACTAGAGTCCTATGAAGTGACCCTGAGGAGGATAGGACAAGGGGGATCCTGAGTTTAAGGAAACCAGAACTGAGTAGGTTGATGTGTGTACTGTGACAGGACGCTCTAACTGACAAGCACACCCTCACCGGATAAGGGCGGTGGAGAATAGCAGCTGCAGGGCATGCTAGGAGGACATCGAAACGATGGAACACTTCCTATGCCACTGCCCTGCTTTTGCAGGTGCAAGGGCAGAATGTTTTGCGTCGAACACTAGCGGACGTGGCTCAGCTAAGAGGTGTAGGATGCTTAGCACTGAGGAAGTTCGTCCTATGACAGAATACCTGTAAGCAGTAGGATTCTCTCAATCTTTTTTCGATTTTCTTTTTTTCCTTTTTCTTCTTTTTCCGTTTTTTCCCACCCAAAGAAGCGCACAACAAGCCGATCGCAGGCTTAGGTTTATGTCCTAAGGGACATGAGACCACTCGAGGCTCCTTCTGTCGATCTAACCCTAACCTTACCCTATACCAATTAAAACGCCACACAATGGCACTAATTTTATATATATTCAGTTTCTTTTACTTGAAAGAAACAGCCCTTTTTACAATTGGGGGATTCACAAGCCACTCATATGTCATATGTCCTAAAAATTTAAAATGGTTTAAACTACTTTTCATACAAAAAGTGTCCTGAAATAATATGACTCTGACTGCTATGTTAATTGTGGTGTCGTAAACTTTCCTTAGCTAAACAGAAAAAGCAATAACAAAGAACTTAAACCATTTTAAATTTTTAAGACATAAGACAATATGATATCAAATGTTGCTTGTGAATCCCCCAAATATAAAATTGAAAATTTATGTAAGGCTTTTAAGCTCTTAAGCTATTTTAATGTATGTGTGCGTTTTAACCGAAACTGTTGCTAAATATAATTGATCAATTCGAAGTTTTATTTTGTCAAATATATTTTACAAAAAGAAAATTTTACAAACAGGAAATTTATTGTGAAAATAGAAAATTTAGTCATAATTTTATATTCAACAAAAAATTTTTTAACATTTTTGTTTTCATTCTATGTAAAAATTGCAAATTATAGTAATTGAAATTTTATAAACAGTTTTCTATAAATGTTTTCTTAAAATAATGAAATATTTTTTAAACACTGATTCTATTACATTCTAATTTCGACGTTCAATTTAGTGTTTTTTGAAAGGCTTAGTCATCTGAAAGGAAAATATTGCCACATGGTGCTTAACGAACGGCTGAAACATATGTATGTTTCCCACTATGCAGCCCTATTGGGACACACACACGCCAAAATTTATCTACTTCGAATTTCTTTTACAAAACGGTTTTAGTAATATATTTATTCACTAACCATTATTTGAACAGTATTTTACTTTCAAAACAATGCTACTCTTTTGAAATATACACATATAGATATGTATTTTTGTCTATAAATGGCATGTTAATAAGATCCGATGCCGGCCACTACTCTAAAAGAAATGAACAAAACAAAACACGATCGAAATTGTGTTTACAATGCAATTTGTTGGTCTAAGCGTCATATGAACATGTTTTGGGTCACCATTGTGCCTGCAGTAGCAAAAGGGTTAAATTAATTTTTCTATTCCAGATAGAATTTACTAAAACTTTAGTCACTTATATTATACTAGGAAGTAAGTCCTTAACACCATGATTGCTTATTATATTATACAGAAACTGAAATTTTGAATCATAAGTTTTTTATGCTTAGGTTAAGGTATCTTATACAGAGATATAATTAGCTTTTTCCCCTAAGTTTTTAATAAACTCGCAGGTTGCTAAATTACTTATTTTTTCATAGTCGGGGTTTACACGAGGAAACAATTGGAAGAAAAACATTTAGTTTGGTAGCAAATTACGGGTGGGGAATT
>NDXZ01002751.1:0-24558 GCA_003055125.1 Paykullia maculata
TGGATCTTGCCAGTTTTTAATACCGATTTTCTCGAAAGTATTTCCAAAAGTCTGATACCACATACAAGACTGGGTAACCTATGGGAGCTACGTAAACTTGATTTCAACATACACACGGATAGACGGACAGACGAACAGACGGATAGACGGACATGGCTAAATCGACTTCCCTATCTATAATGATCCCAAATATATATACTTTATAGGGTCGCAAATAAATATTGAAGAAATTACAAATGGAATGACAAACCTATATATACCCTTAACACATGTGTGTGTGTGAAGGGTATGTTTCACATTTTTCCCATGTTCTCATCTAACTTAAGCAAATTTTTTATTAAAAAAAAGTGTGTTGTGATGAAGCCAATGAAGTTTGTATGATGAAGTAATAAAAACATACATCATCATATTTTTTAGTATCTCGAAAACTAGTAGAGACACCGTTCTAAAAATATCAGGGTACTTAAACCATATAAATAGATTTTTTGTAAAAGTTATTAAAAAATTTGGAGATATACTTTTTTTTTAAATAATTAAAAATTTTTTAAATCTTAAACACAACAAAAGTTATGACCTTTTAAAGGAAGGCTCCACAGCAATTTTTTAAATACTCAAAGCTACAGGGTTGCCATTGTTTATCAAAATTAAAAAAAATAAAACCGTTTTCAATATAAATGTGCATTACTCATACATTCACAAAATTTCATCAAAATCGGAAACCATCTGGTAAAAATAACATGGAATTATTCTAGTGGAAAAAATTTGAAGTGCGTCACGTAGCGTGACGTACGTATGGGTTAACGGCTGTTAATAAAAAACTTAAAATTTGTTTGCCTCCAATTAAGTTATTTTAGATTTCTCTTATACTCATCTTTCTTAAAGGATTTAGGTTTTTTGTGCTTTATTATGCAAAATTCGCTAAAAAATTATGAAAACACAATCCGACTTAAAAGTTACTTCTACTTTTTGTGTCGTGCGTCACGAAACTTTGTGATCAATTATTTTACAACAAATACCTGCTGCAAAATTATGTTTTATGCTATTCAAAAGTACAAATAAAATCCTACTAAACACTACGTATAAGTTAAAGGTATCTCTTTTGAAAGACCAAAAAATGTTTACAATTTAATCTAAAAACGCGTACGAATGTAGCGTGCGTTACGCAGGAATAACCCATATACGACATCCGCATTTTGAGTTAGCGATTTGGTGTTTAATTTTCAAAAATAAATTAATTTTAAGTTTTTATGTATAAAAAATTTGTGAAACTAAATGAATGTCAGAATTCTTATCCCTATACTTTTTTTTAATTTTTTGACTGCTTGAAATTTGTTTTAAGAATTAAAGAGAATTGTGTTTAATTTTTGTTTGCTGATTTTAAAACAAGTAGAGAATTTTAGCCAAAATAATGGTGTAAACTCTTAATAAAAAAAATGTCTAAAGAGTGTTTCGAACTTCTGTTTAGTCGTTAAATAAACTGAATATATATTGAATAAATATTTTTGTTCAGCTTATAATTGTTCAAAAAGTAAACATTTATTATATTATCTGTTATATAATAAAACTGTTATTAATAAAAGAAAAACACATTTTTTTCGTTAAAATTTTTTTTAAATTATAATTATCAGCTCATACGTATTATGTACATATGACAATTTTCTGTATAAAAACCCCAGAAATACTGAAATTTAGTATCAGTTTTCTTAAACATGAATAAGAAAATTATAATACTTGGTAAGACATTCATATTAAGACTACATTACATATTAAGTTTGCTTAAAATATTTTATTTTTAAAAATATAGCATTTCTGATAGTTGTTGTGGCCTACACTGAAGCCTCTACACAGCGATGTCCTCCTGTATGCCGCAAAAATGTACCCAGTAAGATACGTTGTGTAAGACAAGGTAAAATTTGTCGCAAAGTTCGTCAGTGTACACTTCAGGAGGAAAATTGCAGGCGCAACCAATTAAAACGTCCTCGTAAGTTTAATAATGAACGAACATTAAGAGTCTTAAATTCTTAAGAAAAATTTTTCTTTTTAGGTTTAAGTATTACCAGTTTGGCTTTGTGCCGAAATATTCGAGGTCCTTTGGGCTCTGGTCGTTGTGCTGCTATACGCAGACCTCGTTCAACACGTCCTGATTGTAATAGAATCCGTTGTACTTTACCCAGCAAAAGACCAGTTTGTTATCGCAGCAGGAAAAATAATTGTCGTTTGTTGACCGCTTGCCAATTGAGACGCACCAATTGTAGACGCGGTCCCAAAAATCCTCTGCAATTAACTGATTCACGTGCTTGCATTGGTTTGAAATCTGCTGGCAGAATACAAAAGTGTCGTCGTATTCCCAAAAGAGGTTAATCTAAAAACGATACTTATAATGATGAATTATTTTTATCCATTTTAAATGTAATGCTAAATATATCAATGCTGATAATAAAGTTCAAGACATTTTAATTATTGCAGTAATTTTAAGTTTTCTTTCAAAGTTGTCCTTTACTTTAATTGCTTTTAGAAATCTTTGTATCTGAGAATTGTGTAACTGAATTTGAAAATGTTTTTAAGTAATTTTTTTCGAAATTTCTTAATGTATAGGTAGGTACCAGTTCCTTGATATGTTTGTTTGTACCTTTATATCAATTTCTCTTTAAACACATTCTGAATGATGAAAACTTTTGAAATTATAATGGTTTATGTATGTGATTGATATATTGTGGATTTTAAATATTTTAACTTGTTATTGATCCTTATTTAATAGGAATTTCCCAGAGTTTTCATAAGCCACTTACAACGAGATAACTCATAAAAACATATGTATATAAAAGTTTATTTTTATGCAAAAAACTTCAACTGGTAAAGCATTCGAGTATCTTACGAAACAACAAAATTTTTTGAGCGAATGCCCAATGCTTTAACTATGAAATGCTGAAACTTAAGGCTACAAAGATTATTAAATGTGGGAGTGCAGCAAACACTCTTTCATAAAGGATTTTAATACTATTATATGATACCTGATAACATTATGGTCAAAACAAATTTTGATGTCTTTAGAAAGAAATTAGGGGTATTCGCTTAATTGCTTAAATGGCTCGTATACCTCAAAAACTTTCATATAATACTTTTGACGAGCTTTAATTTGCTTTAAGACAATTATTTTTAGTTTTATTTTGGCTCAAGTTCATTTTCTAAATTTCTAAAAAATTTAATTTTTTATTGTTTTGACGGTTTGACGGTTTTCATCATCAGCACTCTTTGATCGGTGGTTAGTGTTGGATGTAAATATCATCTATTTAACTCACAGTTTATTCGGAAATAGGGTATGGCATATTTATATCAAAGAGTGCTGATGATGAAAATCGTAGCTGGTTTCGAAAATGCATTCCACTCGGCTAGTGTCGGCAAAATTTACTTTTCAAATTATAACTCATGCATTATCGGCAATTCTTGAATGACGGTTGATTTTTATATGAAGGGGCAACATTTTAATAATGACTTACAAAATACTCATTTGAGAATTTAGTAAATTCTTCTAGTATTCAACCTTTTTAACGAGATATCATGTTTTTTAAGTGTCTAGTTTACGAACGATCATCGTTAGACCCAAAATAGTAACAGAAATATAATAAAATGTTTTAAACTTAAATTTTCAGAAGCGGTTCGATTTTTATTTTTAGTACCAAAAATAATTACATGTGAACTGTTGTGTTATTAAAGCGTTTATAATATAAATAATATAGTTTGGTTTTACAAACGTGATTTTTAGTAAAAATAAGATAATCCAATGTACATATAAATTCTTAATTTTAAATCCCTCAGCTTACTTAAAAGCTTTGAAAATTTAAATGCTTTCGTCCATTCACTTCTTGGTAGCATGAATCCTTTAGAAAATCCATTAAACTTTATAAAAGGCGGTGTATTATCCAATGGGTGGGATGCTTACGTCCTCCAGCCATCAGATAAACTAGTAGTAAATATGTCAAAATAAAGTGCAGTATAGAATTTAGAGCCTTAAGCTACGGTCACACCTGTCTAATATTAGCCTTAAAAATGTTTGCCTTTATTTGTTTAAAATTTTCTCAAAACAATACAAGTTTTATTTTATGGCCACACTAAGCACTTTTATTTGCCCGTTTTAGTTTGTTCAAATAGGCGTAAAATAATAGCAAACAAATTTTGGGAAAACATGTTTTCCCTGCGGTCACATTTAAACAAATATTTGCTTTGACAAAATATTTTCTTAAAATATCAAAAACATTTAAACAAATATTTGCTTTGACAAAATATTTTGTTAAAATATATAAAAACCTAAATTCGTTTGCTTAAAAATTAAGTATATGCCACGGAAGTTTTTCAAATGCTTCTTTTTTGTTTTAAAATGGGTTCAACGCCGTTAAGAGAAACGATGTAGTGCAAAATTATTATCGGAGCTACGATCAAAATCACCAGCTCTATATAAAAACTTTTTGTGCATGAACTCGACTGATTTCGACTATTTGGTATGTGGGAACATACATACATACATATGTACATACGTGTGTTCATATTTATTTTTAATTAAGGTTTAAAATATTTTCTAAAAATTTTTCATTTATTCTTGCTCAAGTTCATTTTTAAATTTCTTAATTATGAAAAAATGAATTTTTGTTTGTGATAATTGAAGAATATCTGAAAAGGTAAGCTTACATGACGTTTAATAAAAATAATATTAACAGAAGCTTAAATTATGAGAGCAGTTATTTTATGTTATGATGGCAGCACCTCATTCCGGAATCGTTTGGTCTATGTGGAAGAGATATGTTTAGTACAATCCCCCTATTTTGAATAAATTTTTCCTAAAATTTTTTTCCCCTTTCCCAAAATTGCAATCGTGAATAATTCCCATGAAATATGTTCCCTTTTTTTGTATTAGTTTGTTCACTTTGTTTTGTCTAGGGAACAAAATTTCACATTTGGGAAAAAAATTTTATGGAAACAAATTTCACATTTTACTCACGATAGGGGTGAATATGTATGACATTGTATGTATCTTAAGAGTTGACAAACCTCGCAAAATTTTAGCTAAAAATTAAATTAGTGGATCCGTTAATTGATGTTGTAATGGCGGAAGCGTTTATTTTTATTAATCTACATATGTATGTATGTATGTATATGTATATGTATGTACATTTTACAAGTTTTTGTACATAAATATTGGGTGCAATGGCCAAATATCTGATTGTAGAATATTTCGCAAAAGTTCATTGAACAAAGCTCTTAAAAATAATTGACTTAATTTGCGTATGACAAAATTCCTACCAACGAAAAATTGATACCATTATAATAATAAATTAAATTTAATTTTATTTCTTTAGTTTTATATATGTAAGTGTAGACAACTATTTGCTTTAAACTTTAAATTAAAATCGCTTAGATGGCATATTAAAAAAAAATCGGGTTTCAAACAATTTAAAAACTAAAAAAAAATTATGACAATATGATAATCTGACATGATTTTATGCTAATAATGCTTGTATGCATTATTCATATTTCATTTCATTTAAAAAAAATTTTTTTTTTTGGAATTTTCGGGTGTCACGCCTACAATTCATTTATATATAAAATAATAATGTTAACAATTGGCTAACGAAAGGATTTATCTTATATACTTAACTTATACTTATACTTAGTATGCTTATACTTAACAAGTTCACGTTTCTCATATTAACAGCATTATGCTGTAAGTCTAAGAGTAGGAAGGCCCACAAATTTATATACTCATGCTCAGGGTGAAAAAACTAAAATATTGTACATGCTTAAGTATTTAACTAATCAATAATTATTCAACATTTTTTTAAAATATTTTTTACTTATTGAGATTGTTATTGACTTAAGCTCTCTATATAAATTTTATTGGTTTTATATGCCAAATCATTAGGAGATTTATAAACCATATTCTTGAAATATATCAAAAATGTTGTGTGCTTAGGCAAACACTCCAAATAAAACTTATTACGAAATTTTACAAATATTCAGAATCGTTTAAAAACCCACAAGCAAATTATTGTTTATACGATTAGGTCAGCAAAACTGACTGGGTTTAAGCTAGTTGTTCCAACAATTTTATCAATTTCCGAGAATATAATCAAGAAATAAGAAAAAAACCTTTGGTTACAATATTATAAACTATTTTAGTGCTTTTTAATTTTTTCGATGTGAAAAATTTGAACAGCAGACAATGTTATAATAAATGTTTGACAAAAAAAGTTTTAAATATTTTTCAACGAGTATTCACACTATGGTCACATTAGGAACACTTTTCTTTGCCGACAAATAATTATGTTTGCCCAAAATCAGCTGTTTTTTTGTTTGCCTTTCAAAATTATTTTGTGGCCACACTACGGCAGTCAAATATTTGACGATTTTTGACTAATATTAGCCAAGTGTGACCGTACCTTTAGAAATACTTAAGTAAGCTAAACCTGTACATTGTACTTTTTCGAGACTCATAAGTATAGGTTTAAATATTAACCTTTAAAGATAATTTAAGGGACATAGATTTTTTTAAAATTTTTATTATAAATTAATGCTTACAAAAATTAATATTGGTCGAATTTAAGGCGAACAGAATTTAATTATAGTATAAAGAATTCAGTAGAATTTTTTTTTTGTTCAACTCTACTTTGAAGCAAAAATGTTATATATAAAAATATTCATCTTCCAATTAGGTCAGAGCATAATAATTTAACTTAAACATGTGTTTCAATCGCTTCGAAATCTTTTGTATTTTTTATTTAATTTTTTTTTTTGCAACAAGCGTAATTAAAAGCAGACATTTTTATCTTAAAGCCTTTTATGTAAAAAGACCTTTATTTCAATTTTCTCTACAATTAAACCATTAACAATTTAACTAAAATGCTTTTATTTATAACAGATTTTTGTACAATTTAATTAAAGACCAATAAGCACATGGCCACCATACAGTCAGTCCGCAACAGAAACAGTTTATAGGAAAATAAAATGAATACATTTAAATAAGAATAATAAATATGAATAAAATCTTTTTGCCATTTGGTAAGAATTTCAACGAATTTCGAGATAATATTAAAGTTAAATTGGAATTAAAAAAATCATTTCTACGTTCTTTTTTATGATTATTATTATTATTTTATTTTATAACAAATGAATGAACGATCAAATGAAAACCCTTCCAGCTCTTTTGGTTGTGAACGTTGTTGCATTAATGGAGGCTGCACAAAAACCATGTCGCCGACAATGTAGCACACGAATACATAGTGATATTGTATGTGGCCAGGATAGAGATGGTCGCAGTTGTCGTAAGTTAAAAGAATGTGAACTACGTGAGCTAAATTGTCGTTTAAGAAGTCGCAAACAATCAAGTGAGTTTCTGATGGCGTTTCTTTTTTGTTTTGTTTTTGTGTCTAGAGTGTATTCGTTTTTATGCTGCCACAAAATAAAATGAAAACATTTTATGGAAATAGTTAGTGATTTTATGAATGACTGAAAACTTTAAATCGAATACGATGAACATTATACTCTACACCACAGCTAAAGTTTAAATATTTTTTAATAGTTTTTTTACAGGTTTTTATGTTTTTTGATCATTTCTGAGATTTGCAGAAGTGAGTTTCATACGAGAGCTAGGTTCGATTCTAGACCGATCATATAAAATTTTATTAATTTGGTTTCAATATTAACATCTTTATTTTTTTGTAACCGTCAGGCCACTTATATAGTTGAGAACAATAATGGATCGAAATACAGTTTTTTTTATTATTTTAATGCTACCGTAAAGGTTCGATATTGAAAGGACTACTAGAAAGAACGGATTATAACCAACATCCAAAGGGACTTTTCGCACATTCAAAAGTTGTGTGTTCAAAATTCCCTTTTATAAAATATTTAGAATTGGGAACATTTACATGTTGGGCTATTTTTTGTTGGGCGGCATTGCAAACAGCAGCATACACGCCTATTACCGTCAATTCACAAAATGAGCGAAAATATATTTTATATAAAATATTTTAATACGTTTCATGTTCTTGTGTAGTGCTTATGCAGACCTACATGCAACGATGTCGTTTGATAATAGATACGACAGGACAAAATAAATGTGCCCCACCTTTGGTAATGATACGTCGTCTTCGTCATCGTAAGCCAAGAACGATGAAGCGTGGTTGTAAACGTTTACCTTGTTGGGATAATAGCAAACGTGCGTGTTATCATTGTTCTCACAAAGGTGACATATGTCAATTGCTAACAGCGTGCCAGGCAAAACGTGCAAATTGTCAACGTCGTTCGGGAAATCGTAAGTTTAACTCTAATTTTTGTGTTCCTGTGTATGTCTGTGTTCACGGTTCACCATCATCTCGTCTATTAAAGTATTAAATCTCTTGATATTTTTTATTTATTATTTTTACTGCTGACTTCATGAGTGTGTGTAAGGTGTGTTGTTTGTTTGTGTGTCATGTTATGTTATGGTTAAATTTTTATTGTTAAAATTCTTATTTGCTTAAACTATTACTTTTCTTTCTTCTCTTCTTTTCATAGAACTAATTTCTGTTGCTGAACATGAATGTGCAAATATTAAATCTGCTCATATGGGTAGATGCAAGAAGCAATTCACTTAGTGTGGCTAAGGAAAAAATTAATTTTTTTGCAAGAAAGTTATTAAATAAAAGTAAAATTTATTTATGATAAGGAAAATCATGATAATGTAATTGATTATAATCCATTTCTCTTTTTAAGTGTTAATTGAACATTTTAATCCGTTGGTTAAATAAAATTGAATAATTGTATGCCGTTTTATTTTTTTGGAAAAACTGTTGCCCTTTCTTATGACATTTATTTCTTATATTGCTTATATTTATGTGTAAGTATTAAGGATACCGATTCCAAAATCCCGAGATTTTCGGGATTAACATATCACAAAACAAATCCCGTGTTTTTAAAGTTATTTTTTTATTGTTTTTAATACATCGACGTTAACATAAATAGCATTCTCAGTATTTATTTCTTGTTAAAATAAACAGCAAAAGCAAAGTGTAGAAAAAGTACAAACGTTTCCAAACAAACGTTTTCCACTAATAAGTTTCACATTAAACCATTTCCAAAGTCGCCTACAAAAAATGAGGCTTTGCAGTTAAAACTTTTTCTAGACTGCAAAACAAGATGGGACACACTTTTTGATATGTGCAAACGATTTTGTGAATTGGAAATGCCTATTAAAAAAGCATTAATAAAAATAAATGACAGGAGAATAAATATGGTCAATTGTAAATATGGTTCTGTCTCACCTCAACATTAATTATACGAGAGAGCAAGTTCCAGTTCCTATTTCTACAATATTGTAGCTTAAATAGAAAAAATTTACATTCAATAACAGTAGTTCCGATGAGAAAAAGAGTGCTGACGATGAAATCGTAGCTGGTTTCGAAAATGCATTCCACTTGGCTAATATCATATGGGAAACTGAATTTTTTAAAAATGAAATAACATTCTCAACATATCACACTTTCAAATATAAGAACTTTTAGCCAAAATGAATTTCATTAAAACATTTTTTTAAAAAATAAAAAAAATTGTTTAAATTTTTTTGCAAAATAAAATTTTTTTAATATATTTTTTCCCCTTTTTTTTTTTTTTGCTCAAAAGAAAGCTTAGAACATTTCCTTTAAGACCTTTGTGGTCGCTTAGTGGGATGCGAGTGGGATATCTATGAAAAAAATATTTTGTACCTCAATGCGGGATGCGAGTGGGATATCTATGAAAAAAATATTTTGTACCTCAAAACAAGGATTTTTCAATTTTTACCATATGCACTATTTTAAATGTTTTCCTACTTGTGTGCGAGTGTTTCTAAAACCTTGAAAATAAAACTTATACTGAGAAACTTGACAAATTAACCTTTCCGACAGTATGTAACATACCTAACTTAAATTTCATACCACCGATACAACAATATGTTTATTTAATTTTTCAACATTTCTATAACAAAAAAAAAAAAAGATTTCATTACTGAGGCTAACATTGTTGGTATTACAGTTTGTTTATACCACTTGACGTGAAATGACTCATATTTATATTAAATACATTGTCCAAAGTAACTGTGGACACACCAAAATTATATACTAAAAAACCCAAATTTCATATTTTTTTATATTTATATAATTTTTTATATTCATTATGTTTATTTAATATAAGAATTTATTATTGTAAAGTTCTGGGTTAAATTGCGGTTTTTGTTTATCTTTTACTTCGAAAATGGAAGAAAAAGCTTTTTTTTTAACCGGTTCTTAAAACGGTTTAAGTCTTTTTAACCCGGACTTTACTCACTTGCTTTTGAACTATCAATCTGTAAAGTCACACATACTTGAAATTTATCTTTTTTTTTAATACAAAAAAAAAACCATTAATTATTGTTAATAAAACTAACAAACCCCCCATTGAAGTGGAAATTACAATAAAAATTACTGTGGTTTTGCATCAGAACCCAAATATTAGGTAAGCTCGTACCCAATATCTACTTTAAGGAACGAAAATTAATTCTAAACTTTCTCTTCCCTTATTTATTCCTATTTATAATTACTCACCATTTGTGCTGAGTAATTATAACAAGCAAAATCTGTCCCATAGATTTTGCTTTTTATAATAACACACGTTATTACAACATGATTTCTGGTTCTTTCGTTTGTTTTACTGAAATTCTATTAGTTTTTTAATTATATTTGTCACTGAAGTTATACGGATTGTTTTATATTTTTAGAGATATGGTAGAATATTTACTGAATTTAGAAATAAAAAGAAATAGTAATAATAACTATTGTACTAGTAATTGAAATACATACATATGTATATTTGGTTTGGTATCATATTTATCTGTATAAAAATAGTCTCTTTTACATAAGAGAATGCAAAAAAAAAATGAATAGATTTTTCATTAGAAAAAGAAACGACTTAAATCAAATTCAAACTGGGTCGAAAATTTAATATCAGGGGCAGCTTAAAGTACTAATTTTTCAAAATAATTTTAAATAGAGGGATAACAAGATCGTATGTAAGCAAAGTTATTTGGTACGTAAAAAAATACTTCTTAAAACGTAACATATAAAAAGATTAGCTCAAAAGATTGGCAGATCAAAAATGAAGAATTCAAACTAAAAGATATTTTCTTTAATTAACGAAAGAAGAAGATATAGTAAAGCAAAATAATGTTTCAGAAAAAACTTACAAAACTTGGCAAGAGCGGCAAGCGTTGAGTCGTGCGTTACTGCCGCGGTATTTCGGTTTGCTTCATAGAAATTGTATGGGCTGGAGAATTTTGAACAGCTAAAAAACGGTTGCCGCTCTTGTTTTGGTTCGGCTGTAAGTTATTGTAGGGGATTTAAGTATATTAAAATCTAGATATTTTCTAAGAAATATTTATTAAAAAAAATCATTTCAGAAATACTTTTACAATTTTTTGTATAATAAATGAATGGCTATCGATTGAGACTAAAGAAAAAGTTTTACCTAAATTTGAATTGGTCATGAACGAAAAGAACATATTTGATTGAAAGGAGCATTTTGTTTGTAATTTCATGTTGTTAGTCAAATTTACTATTTGTCATTATATATTTACTTTTGAAATATTAAAAAAACATTTGAATCTAAAAAATGTTTTATGGCCTTTATAATAAAAGATGATACAGTTAAATCTTTATATGGCTAATTGATGGATTGGATTTAACAAATTTTAAGAATGTTTGCAAATTTTTTGGTATAACTTTCAAGCTCAAAGCATTAAAAAAATCTACTATAAAAACATGCTATATTTTTGCACACGTTTTTTAATTAAACTTTAATTTAAAAAATATTTTTTCTTTTCTTTCAGTTACCGTCGGCAGCCCTAAATTCCATGCATAAACTAAGTGCTTTAGATTTTGACTATAATGAAATTGCAAATATAAAAGATTACAGTTTCTATGGCTTACGTCTTTCAAAATTGAATATGAAAGGCAATCGTTTGCAAAGTATACCCGAACATGGTTTTGTTGGCTTGGAAGAGTCTATACAAGAAATTGATATATCTGAAAATAGCCTGAGAACGTTTCCTTTGTTGGCCTTAAGGAAACTAGATTACTTACGCATTTTACGTTTGTCCAATAATAAGATCTCTACATTTTATGGTGACATACAAATGGCTACAAATAATGCTACTGCTGCGGCCGCCTTAAGATTATCTTCGTTGACGTTTTTGGATTTGAGTTCAAACCATTTTACGGAAATTGGCGATGACTGTTTTAGGACGTTTCCCCAGCTTAAGACTCTTTCCATGTATGCCAACCAAATAGAAGTAGTGAAACCAGAGGCATTTAAGAGTTTAAAAGAGTTAATGTCTTTGGATATGTCACACAATCGTATTATCATTTTGGATGCAAAAATATTCGATAAAAATAAGCGCTTACAAACGGTGGATTTGTCACATAATCATATTCACACTATTGATGGAGTCTTTTCAAATTTACCCCAATTAAGGGAAATATTTTTATCGGAAAATAATATATTAGAGTTGCCAGCTGATGCATTTATGAATTCCTCAAATATCGAAGTTATTTATTTGGAATCAAATGCCATATCCCATGTAGATCCAAATGTCTTTTCAACGCTGGTCAATTTAGATCATTTATATTTAAGAGCGAATTTTATACCCTTAATACCTGTTACTTTGCTGGATAAATGCCACAAGTTATCCTCATTGTCGTTGGATAATAATGAAATACAAGATTTGGAAATTGGAATGTTTCGCAAGTTGGAGTATTTGAGAGAAGTACGTTTGCATAATAATCGTATAAGACGTATACGCAAGGGAGTATTTGAGCCTTTGCCTGCTATGCTGGAATTGCATGTGCAAAAGAATAACATAGAGGATATTGAACCAGGAGCATTTCAAACTCTTTCTAATCTGCAGCATATAAATCTACAAGACAATCAGCTAACCGTACTCGAGGATATATTTTCCAAGAAAAAAAAGAATTCTTCTCTTCTTACCATACAATTGGAAGCCAATTACTTACATAAGATTCATACGAAAACGTTTCAGTATCAGGATAAGATTCAAATTATGTGGTTAAATCACAATGAATTGACTCGTGTGGAGAAATCCATGTTTGAAGATCAACAGGATTTGACTCGATTATATTTGAGTCATAATTTCATACGTGATATTGATCGCGAAACATTTTCAAAGTTGAAAAATTTAAAATGTTTGGATATAAGTTTTAATCGTATTAAACAGTTGAGAAGAGATTATTTTTCGTCGCTAGTAAGTTTGGAAGAGCTATCTTTGGCACAGAACTTTGTAGAGGCCATAGAAGGTTATGCTTTCAACAAGCTAAAAAGTTTAAAAATCCTTGACCTTTCCAGTAATCCTATTTACCAAATAACAAATGATGTCTTTATGGAGGATATACCATTGACTCATTTGAATCTGAGAAACACTTCGTTAAGAAAAATCGAAATGAATACTTTTAAAGCTTTACAAAATTTAAATGACCTTAATTTGGAATTTAATTTGCTAAGTCCGCTTGATATACAAAAACTTGAAATTCCTGGCTTAAGGACTTTGTATTTATCGCATAATAACTTTACACATGTGGGTGGAAAAGTTATATCAAATATGTTTGATAAATTAAGATCGTTACAGCACCTAACCATGGCAAATTGCAGCTTATCTTCTATACCTGAGGATATGTTTACTAAAAACACCAACTTGGTTAAATTGGATTTGTGTAATAATGTTTTGACTAGCATGGATCGGAATTTATTCTATGGCCTTAATGTCTTTAAAGAATTAAAAGTATGCCGCAACAATTTAATTGAATTTCCCCATATAGCTCTTTATAATTTGAGTACTCTGGAGATTTTGGATCTGTCACGTAACCAATTTTCAACCATAGATTTCTACAAGCTAAGTGGTACCATTAATTTACGAAATCTTAATCTAAAAGATAATAAAATAACTTCTCTTACGGGATTCAATGCTGTTAATTTAACACAACTGGATACAGTGGACTTAAGTGGCAATTTATTGCTATCCTTGCCAGCCAATTTTCTAAGGCACTCAATAAATCTACAAAGAGTTGATTTGTCCAGTAACCGTTTTTTGCAAATACCCAGTTCGGCACTTTCCGATATATCAATACCTCGCCTTTCTTGGCTTAATTTGACCGGCAACCCCATTAATAAAATCTATACCGTCAAAGAGGAGAGATATCCTTATCTAAAGGAATTGTATATATGCCAAACGAATTTATCCATTTTAACTTCTAAGGACTTTGAGGCTTTTCAAGCCTTGCAACATTTACATCTGGTTAACAATCGCATAACACGCATTTCTCCCGGCGCCTTTAAGGGATTGGCTAATCTGCTTACCTTGGACATCAGCGTTAATGAGTTGGAATTGCTGCCCAAAGAACGTTTGTTGGGCTTAAAACTCTTGCGAGTTTTGAATATTTCAAATAATGTTCTAAAAGACTTGGACGAGTTTAGTGCCGATTTGGCTCAGTTGCAAGTTTTCGATTTGTCTTTTAATCAATTGGATCGCATATCGAGAAAAACATTCCGTAATCTTCACAGCTTGGTAGAATTGTATTTAATGGGCAATCGCATGACAGTCTTATCGACCGATGCATTTCGTTATTTGCGCAAGTTGCATGTTTTAGATTTGAGAAAGAACTACTTTGAATTGATACCGATAGAGGCGTTGCAACCATTAGAGACAAATATAAAAACATTGAGATTGGAAGGTGAGTTTTGATCGATTATTAAAAAATTATTTATTTTGTTTTTTTTCGTAGATTAAAATTAAAATGATAATGTGAAATAGACAAAACTTTTAGTGACCTGTAATAAGGTGTTTTATAGTTTTCAATTGTGTACAAACTTGTGCTGGAAAACTCCTACCAATGTAAGCATGACTTTTTAAGAGTTTTTGTTGACAAATTTGTAATAATACCAATAAGCGTATGTTGGCAATTTTAGTATATCTTGTAAATGCCATATTATTAAAACTAAGCTTATTTATGGCGTATGCTGACATATATGAAGTTTATTGAAAAGCTTATGAAACAACCTCGTGCCTTAAAAAGTACCACCTTCCAGAAAAGACAAAAACATTTTATAACAAACTTAATTTTTGTTATTATTTATGTATATTTTTTCACCACAGGTGGCAAGTCTATTTATATTTTGGATCCTACGGACCCGTAATTGATATCAAACTATTAGATTCTCTCTATTAAAAATTACTTAATGTCGTCAAATACCGCCAATAATCTTTATATATATAATTCGACTGTACGTGTGTTTGTCACTGAACTCCTTCTAAACGGACCGATTTGTATGCATTTGGGTGGCGCCCTGAATGGTTTAGATTCACAAATCAGCCCCGATCGGATCAGGGGGTGTGGTACTACCCACACAACTGAAATACATTTTATAGCATATCTTGAGAACTGTTATACATATGGTTTCCAAATTTTGTACGACTAACTCTTATATTATTTTTCTTATTCGAGCCAAAAATTATGAGAGTCGGACAACGGGGTGTGGCATCGCCCATACAACTCAAATACATTTTGTGCCATATCTTGAGAACTGTTACAGTTATTGTTTTAAAACTTTGTACAATTAACTCTTATAGAAATGGTTTAGATTAGAAAATCAACCTGGTAGATGGCGCTGCAGTTGGTATCTAGGTTATTTATCTGTACTGCAATTAAACGGCTGGATCGACTTGAATGAATTTTTGTGTATGCATTCACACTTACAATAACTTCGTTATTTTTTAATTTAAAACCAAATTGTTCACTAGAAATAAATTATATGGCAAAACAACGTTTGCCGGTCAGCTAGTTATATTATAAAATTTTAGTTATAAAAAATGTTTTTTTTGTTTTTTGTATTAAAAACAACATATAAAATTAAACAAAAACAAAAATTCAGTTACTGCCAAATATCGCACCTAGCATCATACGTACAAAAAAATATTTAATATACTCATTCACATCTACTAGAAGTATTGCTATGCCAAATATCAAGGAATTTCGGAAACAAATTTTTTCTTTGTCCGTACCGAAAAGAAAAATAAGTACACATAAGAATTTATTTATATTTCATTAATTTGCAGAAAACATAAAGAAACATACTTAAAGTGACCAAAAATATTCATTTTGAAAAATAAGAATTCACTTCGAGACACATATTTTCTTATTATTTTCTTTTCTTGATTTTATATCAAATGTTGTCGACTTTGAGACATTGTATTGTTCAGCCACTTGTCTGATTGAGTTTTCACTATGAATTATATCCAATATTTTGCACTTTTCTGCCATCCTTAATGTGTTATGTTGTCGTTTATTTACAGTTGTCATATTTACGTCTTAACTGCACTCAAACTTAAGTAAACTAATATATGTCACACCTTCTTTTACTTTTGCTCAAACACAAATACTTATTTTGTCTAGCGGTAAAATAACGAAAAAATTTAATAAGAAAAAAGAACACTTGTCCGGACTATGGAGGAACAATTTTTAAACTGTCTGAAAAATTTAAATGTCCGGATTACAGGATAGTCTGAATTAGCAAGTGTCTGGATTAGGAAGGTTGTACTGTATTTTCAAAATATCGCCAAGAACATAGCCAAGTTCTCCAACAATTTTTTACATTGTTGTATTATAAGTATGTACATTTGCTAGTATGTTTACCTAAAAAGAAACCAAATTAGTTATCCCGATGTGCATATATATATATTTTTTATTCCTATGCTACTTCGACCTTGACAAATTAAAATTGCAAATGTTATAAAATGGCTGGTTTACTAACACACACATACATTAAAACCTGTTAACCCAATTTAGACTGACAACAAGCAAATAAAACTATAACATTTAACTTGAATTACTTCTTAATAAAATGCACTTATGTATATCTACTTAAGTTTTATTAAAATGAGAATTTTTCCTTTCAAATCTTATCTTTTCTCACCACATTTATAACCTGATCAACAACTGTGACAACATGAAATCTTCAATTTGAAATGGGATTTAACGACATTTATTTGCTTGAAAATGTGAAAAAACTTAATGGCCCAACAATAATTAAACTGTTGTAAAAACATATTTTAAAATTTTTAAATAACTTAATCCTGTCTCTTTATTTGCGTACAACTACAAACAATTAAAAATGCCAATAATTACAATCTACAGAAAATCCACTGCATTGCAGCTGTGATGCACAAAAACTATGGGAATGGTTGCGGGATCATCGCAAATGGTCTTCGTCTACAGCCAGTTTAACGTCCTCATCAGCGTCAACGGCAATTGTAACGTCCAGCTTAATGTCGTCATCGTTCTTATCATCAGGTGTATCATCCTCAGCATCATCGGTAATGATGTCATCAAACGATAATGTAAATTATCTAAGGTGTGAACATCCGGCCGAGCTGCGTGGCAAGATATTTGCCAAAATGGAACCACAACAGTTTTGTGATGCACCATTAATACCGAAAATTGCCATACAGGATATCCAACCATATTCAGTTATTGTATCCTGGCAAAGCCGTGAGCATTTAGGATTAAACGGCTATGAAATTGTTTATTATGCTGCTACTGACACAAGTGGTACAACGGTTGGTGCTGGTGCCGGCAGTAGTGGTGGTGGTACTGGCGGTGTTGGAGGTTCAGCTGATATAGATGAGGTAAGTTTTCGTAAAACATACATATATAAAAAAACGTTTTGTTTTAAATTGCAACAATATTAAAAATGAAAACATGCGAACACTTGTTTACATATTTTTACATAAAAATAGTGGGGCCAGACAAAATTATTTTTAACTGTTGTTGCTGCTGACAAATTACAGCAATAAAATTAACAATAATTACACTTTGGGGAAACAACCAAAATCATGTTGAAATGTTAAAGTATAAATTTATATACATACATATGTGTGTATGGTATGTAGTATGTATTTATGTATGTATGACTTTTATTCGTACGTGGGTTATCATCGATATATTCGTTAAAGTCCAGTTAGTTTTCATCAACTATTCATGCATACATATGTACAAATTCAAAACATACAGCCGACTTATTTCAACAACTTAAAATAATTTAAAATTAATTACTAATGTACATATGCATACATACATACATACATATGTATCCCCAAAAAATTGTAAATGAAGGGAAGAAAAAAAATTTTTAAACTTAAAGTTTCATATTTTTTGATTATTAAGGAGGAGCATTCTAAAACAACAAAAACATTTCAAATACACAAAATGTGGTTTACAGCACAACTTTTAATATTCCAACACTGTCTTTCACACAAAAGCACGCACCACTGCTGTGAACAACACATAAAATTTAGCCTAAATCCTAAAACCATATTATCTTTTCATTGTTTCTTTTTTTTTGGTTTTCCCTCTTTCTTTCTCTTCATTAACAAACGAATAGATACGTGGCAAACGTTTAAATGGTTCTGCCAATTCGGCAAAATTAACAAAACTTAGCCCAAATACACGTTACCACATTTGTGTTATTGGTACCGGTAATTGGCTATCGGAGCCTGTGGCCATTGCTTTACAAAGGATCCACTTTAATGACACTTTCCTTATGCCAAGAGACGAACCATTGTCATCATCAGCAAACTCTGCTGGCTCTTTTGATGTCTCAGCATCACGGAAAACAATATCATCATCATTATCGCCTTCATCATACACACCTTATCATCTGTCGTACACGGGAAATAACTACAACAATGATGGCGTAATGGCATTTGGTGAGCATTCATCGTTGGCCCAGCCGCAACAACAACAAGCATTAATTGAAAATACCATTATTGCAGACAATGCTCTGCAGGAAGTGTTAAAAAATTCACGTTTCTCCACCTGTACGGATGTACAAACACTTGACTCGACGCCCAGCGTAATAACTGATGAAAATGGTCTGGCCACCAATGGCTTCATACACTCAATACTCACACGACGATTGGGCTTAATAGTGGGCTGTTGTCTAGGCATTATTGTTTTTATCGTTATGATATCCGTGCTCAGCTACGTGAAACTAAAGAAACAACGCATTGAAAATGCCAAAAGACAGGCAAATATGCCACCAGATTATATGTCTTATCGTCACTTTTCAATACCCAACGAGGAGTTGTTAAGGATGGGCGTTAATACGAGCGGCACCATTATGTCGAGTGTACCAAGTGGCATTAGTGCTCATATAAGTGGCACAAGTTTAAGTACTAGTGCTACGACAACAGCAACGGCCACTACACCTATAGGAATATTAAAAACAACAGAAAATACAAGTGTTAGTGGAAATGGCAGTGGTGGGACAAATACAAAATTACCCAATGCTACAACAACAATGGCAAACTTAATGTCTGCCGGTAGTGCGGCTATTGCCGGTGGCAATGGTACTTTAACCACAATTGCTACATCGTCGTCCTTGGCATCATCAGCACAACATGCAGCATCAGCAAATGAAGTTGTTTCAGTGGCAGCAGCAGCAGCAACAACAACAACATCAACACTTGCCAATAACCAAAATAATCATCAACATCAGCATCATCAGCACCATCATCACAATCACCAACATACCCAGCAACAACAGCAGCCCTATCAAGGAAATGGCAATGTTGTGGGTTATATGGCAGCAGGCGTTGTATTAGGAGCAAGTCATTTGAATAACATCGCTTGTTAGTAGTAAGTTGAGGTTTAATTCTAATACAACTATAACAAAGAAGAAAAACTATATAATAATAATGTCTATGTACGTAAGTAGTTTAAGTTTGTATGTGCGTAAGAATAAATTTTTATTAGTGTATGTTAGCGAGAATGTATTGGTATGTATGTTGTATCTGTTTGTGTGATCATCACGTTGTCTGTTCATTTGTGCTATTTTAACATTTTTTTGTATCTTAAGTTTTATTTCTATCTTGATTTTTTATGTCCTACACCATAACTAGTAAGAGAATAAACTTTTCATATAATTTTTTTGTTTTCATATAAAAAAAATTGTCACCTACTTTTTAGGAATGTAAGCTTTTCTTATAATGTCTATGCGTTCATCTGTTTGTGTTTTAACTGAACTAGCTCTCTTCAGGATCCCAGAGCTATTGATTTATTAAGATGTAAGTATATTTGGAATAATTCTGTAATAGAGATTATCAAGATCGAAATTTTAAAAGGTTAAAAATAAGATGTTTTTTTGAAATAACATACCTTTGTAATGCAAATATGTACTTATGTATGAATGTATATGCATATATACGCAGTAAGCAGTTATACTAACTACACCCTCTGGGGGGCGAAGATTACCACAGAAACATTTTAGTAACCCTCCCCATAATTTGAAATCTAAGCACTTACTTATATAATAAATAAAGTATTTTTTTAAAGGGCTATGGACCCCAACAGGGAAACGACCTAGATATGCCGGTGGCTAAAAATCAAATTAAAAGCGAGTTTAATTTGAGTCTGCATTCGCAGGCAAATGCTGTAGTTTTACTAGTAAAACTTAACTTTTTTAATTGAAACTTAACGATTAAATCGTCGTGTTATTGTAATTTTGCAACTTTTCCAAAGATAAGCATAAGATAAAATTTTTACCAGAAATCAAAATATAACCCAAACACCGAAATCCTATTTAAAATTGAATCTTCACTTTAACTAAACTTTAACCATTTTACCAAAGAAACCAAAATTTCATTAAAAATCAAAAATAATTAAATAAAATTTACTTACGTAAAGTTTATTTTTGCTCATAAAATGATATATGACAAGAAAGGCGAAAAACTATTTAAACTTTTGCTCAAAAAATCAAAACTTCATTAACAAACCGACTTTCACCAAAAAAAAAAAAAAATAGTTTCACGAAAAAAATGAATCAGATTAAAATTCCTTTAGAAAAAATTATTTTAAAAAACATTTGCCAAACGACTTGATGGCAAATACAGGACCTTTTCTCTCTGCTATATACAACAGTGAAGGGTACACAGGATTCGATAAGGCCGATTATATCATTTCAATCGGTTAAGCTTATGCTTTCTTGTTTTGTAATTTATAAATTTCCTTAAAGGTTTTACTTTATCTTTATTTAATTTATCTTAAGATGCTGTTTAAATTTGTCTTTTCCTCGCTAATATCTACATATTTTTAAGTACAATTTCTAGTAGGTTTTTAGTAATGTAATCAACTCTACTCTTTATACCATCACATGCAAAAACTGGATGTTTTACAATTTCTACTTTTAAGTTTTTTGTTTTTGCCTTTTAAAAGGTAAAATAGATTAAAAGCGACCAAAGCCTTTGTTTGAGAAGACGAGAGGTAAATGTGGTAATACTCAGCATAAAATGAAAATCTTTTAAGAAAATTGTCTACTTCTCGGACTTTGTGACAAAAATGAGTTATGAATCATATTAATTTCTTTATTTTAAGAAGGTTAGAAACTGAGCAACAGTAACATAATTGAAAAAAGAAGTCATTAAATGTAATTCAAATTGTTTATCTCATTAAACCTTTAAGCACTTAAGTCATATTGCTGTTATTGCTATAAATAGTGGCTACTCATATAAAACAGTTTATAAAATTATTAAACGCGTTACAAGCTAAACAATCAATGCAATTATAAGAATTTACAACTTGGGCTGAAATATAAAAATATTATATGAATTTTAATTAATATCCCTGCTTAAGCAACACCTCGCAATATTTTTTTACGTAAATTTGTTTTATGGCTTTTTTTGTCAGAGCCATAAAAACATGAAACCCTTCATGATAAGAAATTTTCATTGTGGACCACTTAGAAAACTTTTCATACAAGAAAGATGCAAAAAATTTAAAATGATTTTTTTAATTGTTTTAAATTAATAGCAGTGAGTTTTGCAGAAAATTTTTTAATCAAAACAAAATTTAAAAATAAACATTTTTTTAATAAAATAAAATTTTGGTGGCCCATTGATTTTAAGAATCTTTTGAGGATCATAAAAAGAAAATGGTCACCAATCTGGTAAAACCGAGTATATGGTTTTACAACCGTTTGCTAGTATAACTGAACCTATACTGTTACGTTCTTGCGTCTTAAAAAAAGTTTTCATTTGTTGCATAGTAAAATCAATATTGGTTTTTAAGTTTTTTTTTTTAAATCTTCTGAAAGTATTTTATAAAATGCTAATATTTGTTGGAACGATTTTTTAACGTTTGATGTCAAAAACTTTAAATGCTTTAAGCTATGGTCACATTAGTCAAACATTTGGCCAATAAAGCGATACAAGTATTTATAGAAAACAATTTGTGGACATTGTATGCCCTAGAAACAGTTCTTAAGGAATCAAAGAAAAAATATTTATTGAAATATTCAAATTGTAATTAAAGAAATTGCTATGTATGAATACTATTTAGGTGTAAAGTCTTTTTCAAAAAATATTTGTTTAATGTGACCATAGCTTTATCAAGCAGCAATAATTGCAAAATATTGTTACAACTTTTTCGGTAGCCGGCATCCCCTACGCTCGAAAAAGTGTTTTCTATAAAACTCACTGTTTTATCTTTAAATTAAATAATTTTTTTTTTATAAATAAAAAGAAAAATGTCTTCCACAAAATCAAAAAGCAATTCCATTTCTCGAAAACATATAAATATAACTTCAAAAACTTCCTTAAGTCTCTAATCTGTCCATAAAGGGAACAATGAAAAACAATATTTACTTTAAATTAAATATTGTTTAAAAAATTAAAAAAATAAATAAATAAATTTTAAAGTCCTATTTAAGAAGAGAAGGATAATTTAAATCACACTTAACTTAACATTCAGCTTTTGATTTGCTTACTCTTTAAAACATAAAATATTTGCCAAAAGCTGTTTCAAGTTTAAATTTTACTATAGAAATTTTTTATAGGTTTTGATTAATAATTTGTTTATGTCTCTTATTAGAATTTATGTGTAACTTTTTATTTTTTATAAAATTATTATAAGAAACATTTCAATTTTTATAAAATAATATTATAAATTAGAACTTAATAAAATAAAATTTAAGTTTTGCTTTGTTGACTCTGTAAGAGATCCATTATATAAGCTAATTTAAATTATTAACAAAGTTTATTATACTACAATTATTAATATTGAAATATTTATTAAAAAAAAATATAATTTATATAATTAACAAATGTTAGGTATTATTCAAAAAAAAAAAAAAAAAAATACACATTTGATTTAAGCACAAACTAGGTTAGTGATTGTTAAAAAACTAAATGCTAAGATTTAAAATAATTTAAACAATTAGAAACAAGTAAACAAATCAAAAATTTTGTAAATAGCATTGAATATTTAATATTAAATTTTCTATTAACAAATATTAATCATTAGTTGTTACATTAAAATTAAAAAATAATAATTCTACAGTAAAAACTAATCAAATGTTTAATTAATTGTAATGAAAATGCAAGTAAAATGAATACACAACAACAAGTCTTAGACAAAAACAGCGCGGTAATATTAAAACTCATATATTAAACAACAAAAAAATTTTATAATTTTTAATTTTTTTAATTTTTAAGCCATAACAAAATGAGCAAAACTACAAATTAAATTGAAAACTTTTAGTATTAAAATTGCTTTAATATAAAAAAAAGAAAATCAACTAATGTTATATAATAAAAAATGAATAAACAATTGATTAAAATAAAATTATATAATTAAAAAAACAAAAATTAAACAAAAAGTATCCTTTTGTATGGGCAGAGTGAAAAACTAAATAAATAAAGGAATACAAAACTCAAAGAGTTTCATATGTAAAACGAATGAATAACTTAAAAGAAACCTTAACAAAAGTAATTATTTATTTTTAATTTTTTAACGAAAGCATCAAAATATTTAAACCATTGTAAAAGTAATTATAAGTAGTTAAGCTAAAAAAAAATAAAGTGAAATAAATAAATAAGATCAAAAACAAACACAAAATTAATTTTAAGTACTATAAATCAATAATAATTATAACAGCAACAAATATTTTAACAAAATCAAATTCAAGCTCAAGAAATTCATATTTCATTACAATAAAAAAAACTAACAAAAATCATAAAAAAATGTTTGTTTTTTAATAAAGATAATGTAAGTATAAAATATTACCCCCATATTCATAAACAATTTTTAAGCTTACTGAAGGTTTATTGAACGGTTTTTGTATGAAAATTTCGTCCAATAAACCTTCAATAAACTTAAAAACTGTTTATGAATATGGGGGTTAATTTTTATTATTTATTCATACTGGGTTTAATGCGTTTAAAATTTTTAAATTAAATTTTGACAGGTCGAGCTAACTTTTTACTTAAATACACGGAACAACTTCGCTTATTAATATACTAAAGAGCTGCTGTCCCAAAATAAAATTTAAACGATTAAGTAAAACTTCGATAGCTCTTAATATATTGTTACTAGAGATGAGCTTATAACTGTGACTTAAAAATCACTTGTAACAACAGTGACTAAAAATATTAAATAACAGGTACCTGCGATGTTG
>NDXZ01002753.1:0-19554 GCA_003055125.1 Paykullia maculata
TATTTGAACTTCCAAAAATCACTTCTTAGCCTATTGTTCCTTTCAGACTATCAGTAGCAAGCTGTAAAATTTCTCAAAAATCGGTTCAACGGTGTGGCCAGCTATAAAATACAGACAAACATACATACACATTTTTTTTCATCTTTATATATATATATATATATATAGATATAGTTCTAAGTACATATTGAAATTTAAAATGCGCTAAGTCCACTTTACAAGATTTGGAAAAAATTTACAAAAACCGAAATTTAAAAAAAGAGATATATGAAATTTTTTTTTTTAACTAAGTAATAATTTTTACAAGAAATTCATCATTCAAAATGCAAAATTAGAATTTTTATATACATACATATGTATGTATATTAAATACATTTTTTTATTACTACATAGAATGTTTTAAATGCCATTTGTATGTGAAAGGCTTTATATTGCAGCAATTTGATTTGACTGCTCAACAAGATTAAATAATATTTTTTAAAGAAAAGACAAAAAACAAATGCTTTTCAAAAACTCTAAGTTCAAGTTAACTAAAAATTCGAAATATCCTATTCTTTCCCAAAACATTTACCACCAATTACCACTTTTTGTTGGAAGTTCTAACAAAAACTATTAAACAACATAATATATATTAGTAATGTATTATTATACTTATATTCAATAGTTGCCAAATAATGTTTTTGAGATTTTATTTATAAACATAAGGGGGTCTCATTTTGTAAAGCCAAAGCTTTGAATCATTTTCTATTTGTTTCTATAAAAAGCTTATTATTTCCTATAAAAATTATAATCAAACTTCCTATCTATATCTAATCTACCATTTACTTTCCAAGCCTTTAAGACGCTTAACAAATTTTAGAACTAAGGAACTTGTTGATAATATGCCAAAGCACTACCGAATATTACTTTCAATATTAGATAGTGGGTATGCTGAGAACTGCAATAGAAATTAGAAAAGCAAAAGCAAATTATTGAACGACTACAAACAAAGTTCCCTTCTTTAAATTTAATCGCTTGTACAAAGAACATCAATATTATAAATTTTACTAGTTTAAGGGAAAAGTAATAAAATGTTGCGAATAAACATATATATCTTATGTATATAACTTGAAATCGGAGAATAAATAAACTAACATCAATAAACACCCTTATAGACTAACGCTTATGTATGTGTGTGCAGATGCATAAATATGACTAAAAATGTAAACAAAAATAATATGTGTTTATTTTATACCATTTTGTTGATATACAACTTTCACATACATACTTAATACCGACTAGTGTGAGTTAATTGCTGGTTCGTTGCTTTGTTTGTTGGGTTGTTTTAATTCCTAAATGCATATTACTCATACGCACTGTCATCAATGATGAAAAATTGTTTTGCGTATTTGCAAAAGTAATAGCGAATGTGTGTGTAGTTTTAATAAATAAATTTTATAAAACTATTACTTTCTGCTTGTGTGTGCGATATACTTATGAAAATGTATTTATGTATTTTCGTACATTACATAGATAAACATAAAACAAATTTCAAAGAACTAAGAACGTTTAAGTCGAAACTAAAAGCGATCATTTGATATCCTACACCCCCAGTAAACATATATGTAATATATGTATACAGTAAAATTATTTATGCAAAATTTTTATGTTTTTCATCCAAAACTTTAATTTTTTTTTTAAAGGTTTTTCGAAAATAGGTTTTTATAAGAGATATGTCAGTATACAGCCGAACATTACTTAAAACTAATTTAAAGTAAATTTTATTTAGATTTTTGTATTTTGTTTACTTATTTTGCATTCGGGCATAGGCCTTAAAAATGTATTAAATACAGATATCTTAAGCACTTAAATAACAAATTTTAGATAAAAGCACAGACAAGCGGACGTAGAAAAGATTTTAGGCCGCACGTAACATTTTGATATGTATGTATAACTATTTTTGTCAGTGTTTCAATTCGCAGTCAATGCATGATATTTACTTTTGATGATATAGACTCATATGATTTTATTTAATATAATTTTTTTGGCATATTTAATAACAACATATTCTCACCGCGTTATTTTTACCATCAAAGTTTCTGTAATATTTCGATTATTATTTTGTTGTTGTTGTTTTTATAGTAAATATTTGTAATGTTTGTTTATCTACTTAAGTACACAGAGAAGTAAAAAACTGCATATAAATTTATAATATTCAACCTTTTAAGAATTTAGAGCTTACATTTGGCAATAGCGTTCAATATTATTTTGGGTTTTTTAATATGTACCTTAAACATTTTTTAAACTTCTTAAAACTTTTCTTTCATTGTAACTTTTTATTGTATTTGTAATTAATTATACTAATACCCTTAAACTTTGCGCATTCACATACATTTCTCATTATCAGCCACATTGTGGTATTTGCTATCACACACACTCAAGCTTGTGAACATACTCTTTCACTATTATTACTTAAAGATTTAGTTGTATAAATGTAAGTGTTATATGTCAAAACTAAAAATAATTTCATTTATACTTTGTATTCTCTCCCACTTTTTCAACAGTCAATACATTTGATTGTAAGTGTCCCTTAAGAACAGGGTCTTCCAATAAGAGGTTTATATTGAAATGTAAAAAACGAGTATTTTCAAATGAAATCATCGGATGTTTATTTATCGATAATTTAACGAATTCCATCTTTGAGTAGTTTAAATCGATTGCGGGTCATTGACATAGACCTTAAAGATCTTTCACACAGCCTTAAAGAAAAAAGTCTAGAAGTGTTAAATAACAAGATCTATGTATCTAATTGTGGTCGCCTTTAGAAAAATCACACAGTCAGAAAAATTTTGATGCAAAAGAGTGATGATATCGTTTCTTGTGTTCACAATTTCTTGTCCACAATATTGAATATAAAGTATTATAGAAAATGTTAAAAACTTTTTAAACTTTAGCTTTCTATGAAAAAATATTGTAAAAAGAAAAATTACAGGCAACATTTAACAGCCTGGCAGCCCTGTTATCAGGTCGATTTGTAGATTTTTTTGGAGTCACGATTTTGATTTGGTGACATTGCGATTTTTAAGCTATTTTTTAAACATCATTTTTTGTGTTGTTGTTTGGAAAGATTATATTAATGGTGACAATGCATCTAATTTACATTTGTTTTGGCCAACAGTTTTTAGTTGTAAGAACACAGTAGTAACGTACCAGCCTATAAAAGAAATATAGAAACAGACCAAATGCTTTAACAAAACATGAATATTTAATATAAAAATTTTTTGTAATCCATAGTAAATATGTACAAAAAAAGAAAAATATTCAATTTTATCGACTACGAACGTTTAGCCAAACAACAAATATTCTTTAGCGCATTTTAAATAATAGAGGAGATGCTGGCGGTGACGTTCTAACTATGACTATTGTATGATAAGGCAATTACACAAAACCCCCTTAGCCACTGTAAATAACCACATAAATTCCTAAAAAATAAGTGGAAAACAAACACTAAATCAAGTTAGTTGCCAATAGGAAAAATTGTAGAAAAATCTTGGGACTCAAAATAGATTTTCTAACTTCTGTTTTTGCTAATATTTGTAGCATTTTTGAGTTAATGGCAAATATTAAACGGAGTGCCTTTAAAATATATCAATAGAAAAGTTCCATTTGGGTACCAAGATAGTAATTTACTATAACCAATGCTTGTGTTTGTGTGTTGTTACTTTAGCATTTTCCCAACTATTTTGCGATCAGTTTTACCGCCTTCAAAATTGTCATAAAACTTAACTTTAGCTATAAAGAAAAAGTTCTTGTGCACGTTGCACGAAAACCCGGGGTAGTAGGTTTATCTCCGTTCGCAGAAACTCGGCATTTGTTCTAAGCACTACTCAGTTTGATAAAAAAAATTTATCATTTGAAAGTGCAGCTAAATCGTATAACTTGCCACGGTGATTTGGCATTAGTAACTTAATAATAGACAACAGTTTAGACAGACACAACATGGCCGCCATAGGTCACCTTACCAATCTTACCGCCCTTATTGAGAACTTTTTAATACGAAATTCTCAAAATAATTACTAACGGGCAACACTAACTGTCCTTGACTGAACATCCATTAAATTTTTTCTTTAATTTTCGGCAAATTTAAAAAATAATTTCGTTTATAAAATATTTTGTGGAAATATTTATCCCCCCTTTGGGAACCGCTACCCATTAGCATCAACTTTAATTTAGCATTCAGATTTTTATAGCTGATTTTGTTTTATCTGTTTTAAACGCCAACTCACATGTACAACTAACAGCAGCAATCAACTTGCAACAAAAAAAAATTACTGAACCCAAACCAAACTTAAACCAAACGCGGTTTAAACATTTAAACTGTTAAAGATCAACAATCAGCAGGCAAACCAATAACAACAACAACAATAAATACATAACTGGCCAATTGGTTTTGAGTAGGAGTTGGTTTGTGTTGTTGCCTCAGTTTGTCTTGGCATGATGTTGGTCATTTAATATGAGCACAAAAAATACACAGTGTGTGCATTAAACAAACACAACAACAAAGAAAATGTTAAAGATTATATCGCAAAACGCGCAAAATACTTACAAAAATGCTAACAGGCAGACATATGAATGTTTAAAAAAAAACAAATACCTCTACCAGCCATGAGGTTCTTAGAAAATAAAACTAAAACCAACATGATTCAGACCAGGCTAATAAGCTGTTTGTGCCAAAATGGTTTTTTTTTGTTGCTATATTTGCTTGAGCCCAACCCAATATGGAATAGAGTTGCTGCCAGCTTAGAAAATTGCGATCATAAAAAGTAGAATATTTGTAAGTCGCTAAACAAAGGGAAAAGAGGAACCAACAAAACTTTGTTTATATTTTAGGCAGTACTTTAATTCAAGAGGAATTCAATTATAAATTTTGTTTACATGTTAGTTACAATTAATTTTTCTAAGTCCACAAAAACGCTTCGATTTGGTGTGCTTTTAATGAGTTAAATTTTTTTTTGTTAAAACAAGGCCCTCTAGAACGCTTCGTTTAATCTATCATTCTTTAAATTATCAACTTTAAATGAACAATAAACAACTTTCATGTTTATAATTTTACCTTTTTTTGTTGGCTGGTATTAAGTAAGAACTTTTGCAAAAAACAAAACCGCATGCCATGACTCACTTTTAGATTAACTTTTGTAATTTCTTCAGCCATCATTTCTCCCCATTATCCCCAAACATTTCGTAATATTAAACATAAACGAAACGTATATGTAATAATTCCCAAGGGTCAAACTGCATAATTTAAACCAGAATTTTTAACTATTTTTGTGTATTTGTTTGTGTTTTTTTTTTCTCTCTTAAAGACATATTCATTTGGTTGCTCACTTTTTGCCATTTTTGGTAATTTTCAATAGTTTTTACCATTTATTTCTAGACTATTTTGATCAGATTGTTTTTTAACGCTTTTTTTGTTTTACTAATAATTGTTCACAATTTAAATGTTTGTGTTTATTTTTTGCGTTTGTTTTTTGGAAAGACGTTTTCAATTACTTCATGCCTCAGCCACAAATGAAGTTTGAATTTTGGTCAAGAGTTATAAGCATGTTATTGGTTTCATTATTCATTGACTTTTAAAGCGGTTTCGATTTTCATTGAAATAAAAAAAAAACTTTAAAACAAAAATGTATAAAAAGAAGTATTTAAACAATTGATTAAATCAAGAACTATTTATGTTGTGAGTTTTTAAACGATTTTTGTACCCTACACCACCTTAGGCCGGCTTATGAGGTTGTGTGAAAACTGTAACATCAACAAAAAATTAAGGTTTAAAAGTCTTTGAAAAATTTATACTTTGTTATATATTATAGACAGTAGGATAAGCGTACGTTTATAACGTTTTCCCACTTTCTAACGCTAAAAACAAATTTATAGGCAAATGTTGGGTTCGTCAAAATCATTGTGAAAATTTCCACGACTATCTTTTTATGTATGCTAAATACCAAGCACTACCCTAAAGCTGGTTTTCTCGAATACTGTTGTTTTACTCCTTCAATTAATGATGAAATTATTCCAAGAGGAAAAAGTCTGGGTTAACAAATCGAGTGAACGTCTGGCTTAGCCAAAGCACCGCAACAGGGGACCATATACGCATGGAAGGTATTCTTAAATTAATTATTGTATCGCTTGCAGTATGACAACTGACTCCATCTTATTGGAACAACATGCCTTCCAAATGCAGGTCATCAGCTTGCGTTAAGAAAAATTCAGTCAGCACCAGTAATGGTGCCTTATGGATCATGTGTTGAGCTTCCGTTCCCTAGCATAGCCGCTGAGAAAATAAAATAAGCTTCGTCACTCGTGTTAAATTTTGATGGAAGATCGTTCACGTCGGTAACAACTGTTAGACCATCTGATATTTGTATACACTCAAAGAAAATCCTTTATTCAGACAATAAATTTCTACATTGCACCCATGAAATTGTAATTGAAAGTCAGCTAATTAAACCCTTCATTGCATTAATGAAGAATGTTTCATGACATGTATGAACCTAATATGTGAAATTATGTCATTAATGAAATGAAACCTAATGAACATTTGACCTAATGAACATTTTCATAAAATAATTAAAAACCCTTCATTAATTAAATGGAGTTTTTTCATTTGTTTAGGATAAATAAAAGTTAATTAATTTCTTTAAATTTTAAAGTTTGTTGTTAGTTTAAGCTGTCTATATGCTGAGTTTTATCGGTGCTTATGCCAAATCATCTTTCGTCTTGAAAAACTTCAAAAATGAAAAAGTAAGAATTCATAAACAAATTGAATGAGAATTCTAACAAATCTAAAAAGACATTAAAAAATGTTTAAAAAACCAACAAACAATTTTTTTTATTATTGTTTTTATTTTTTCTAGCCTTGGACTTACTAATATTTTTCCTTGAATTTGTTCAATGAATTAATTAATACAGTGAACTATGAGAATCCTTTGAAAAGCTGAAATTGGGAGACTTCATCTTATCAATGTATTTTTCCATTATATTAATGTTAATTTTCATTAAAATAATGCCAAATATTTAATGAAACCGCTTCATTCTCTGAATGAATGTTTTTTCTATCATTGATGAAACATTTTTAATTTCAATGTTAAAAGACTGCAAAACGTGCAATTTTTCATAATATAATTTAAATTAAATTGCAACAGCAGAGGCATATTTTAAACTGTAAACCTTAAGTTAAGAATATTTACATCGCTGTCATCTTCTTTTCAATCTTGTATTCATGAGTCTGTTTTTATTATAGAAAGAGTTTAAGTTTAATTTTCTTAAATTTTAGAAGTTAAACCTCCCTTTATACCTCTAACCATGTTTCCGTTTTGAACAAAATATCCATAACATTTAATTTGATCGATTATATACTTTTTTAAAAATTAGTTTTTGCTTTTGTCGCCCTATTATTTTCTTGCTACCAAACACAGACATATTTTCACCGCAAAATGAAAAAAAAACGCTAAAAACAATTATCAAGTATTGCCTTCAACAAACGTTTCTGTTGTCCACACTGGCTACTTACCCACTGTCACGTATACCAACGATGGTGCCATTAAAAATTTGCCGTATAAAAGTTGCGTTATTTAAGCATTAATAAAAGTTTCATAGTTTTAATGTGACCGCAAAAGATTCAATCGTTTAGATTGCGCCTCATAATGAGCCATTTAAAGTGCAATTTATTTATGTTTTTTTTTAAATATATTTGTACTATTATTTGCTGTTGTTGTCGGTTTCTTGTTTTCCAAGTGTTGGGTTTTAATGTTGTTTTATTGTTGTTGTTACTACTTATTTGCTGCTTTCATGGTTTTTAATTTATTTTTTGCATTTTACCAAACAATTTATGGTTTTCTATACAAAGGTGAGGTTGGTTTAAACAAGCGATTTTTGTTTTATTTTTGTCAAATGAAAATTTGGTAGAAATAATACAGCGTAAATACAGCAGTTGATAAACGTATTAAAAGGATAAATTGGAAAAATATTTTTAGTATAAATTTATATTTAAGGAAATAAAGGTTAAAATGTAGTGGAAATTAAAAAAAAAAACAAAATAAATTAAATTAAATATGTACAAATATCCTTAAAATGGTTTTTTTTACTATAGTTTAGTCTATAGTAAACAATTTTTCAATATATTAAAGGTTTATAAAATAGATTTTGTTAAAAAAATTAATTATATCAAAATTGCTAATGAATAACACAAATAGTCTATAGTTCAGTTTATAACTAATTAAACAGTCTAGTCTACTATATACTCGGCAATAGTCTAGATTCTTGACTAGCCTATGCTCCAGTCTATAGTCCAGTATTAAGCTCAGCCATTAGATCGATTTTCTATTCTATTTTTGTACAAGATTTTTAATTAATTTTCTATCCATATTCAATGCATCAAAATTAAGAATAATCTTTTTTTTTATTTTAAAATAATTTTTAGACCCTCTTCATTATGACTACCACCACAAGGTCATATAAAACAACTTAATTTTTTTTTAATATTTCTCTATTAGAATATTTATTTCCAAATAATAATTGGCTGTTTATGTGTATCAGATTTCTGAGAAAAAAGTTCAACAAAGTCGAAATGTCTATTTAGCAATACTTAACAAAGTCATACATCAATCAGATTCAATAAAATTAATAAATATTAATTCAAGTATTTATTTGCTTGATTAACGACCCACAAGCCGCAAATTGATAGGAAACGATTGAGCTCCCTTTTGTTTTGTTTTTATTTTGCAGAAATTAGGAAAACAAAGTGCCAGCATAAAGATTTCCAAACAACAATAGAAATAGAAAAGATTTTTAATAAAAAAAAAAAATTCTAACAAATCAACGCCCTCACATTAGCAGAATGACAGACAGCGCACCAAATAACAAAAAACAACAACAAAAAAAAACAGATGTTTAGTTTTAGACTGAAAGCAAAACATAGTTATCTGAAAAAGGGGTATTTCAAAAAATGGGAAGGGGGAGAGGTAGAAAAACTAAATGATTTCTCTATGATAATTGACCCATAAGTACCTAAACAGAATAAAGTAACACGTTACTTCATAATGAACACGTCTATGCATAAACAAACAACATTTTGTAGAATATAAATTTTGTGGTTTTATTTGTTGCAGCAATTGTTGTTTTTAATAAATGACTCATTCATTAATTCATTCAATCATTCAGTCTTATTTACAAATTATTCATAAGAAATATTGACCACAATTTAATTGTAATATTTTGTTGTATTTATTACACTTAAATATGCACAACTTATGATATTTTAAAAGGTATGAGTTACAAAAAATATAAGGAGAGAAAATACGAAGGTCATGTGATCTGAAATTTGTTTATTTAGAAAATATTTTTGTTAACTTCTCTAGTTATAGAAAATCTAAAGAAAAATTAAAATTTTTAATTTAATTGAAGTATATTGTGATATTCAAAATGTTAGTTGTGCCACTCAAGAACAAAAAAATACATGCATTTTATATTCTCCTTTAAACGAGGGGATAAAATGAAGTTGCATTCATCAAATCTGTCGATATATAACAAAACATCTTATGTCGATATTAAAAAATTTCATGTTTCTTAGGATATTACAAAAGATATTGTGTGAAAATAAACTTAATTAAAATTTTGTTTGATTTATTCTCCTCTGGGCCGATTCGTCCATATGTTTTCATGTGTTCCAAAAGGCATGTCTTAGACTTGTCGTCTTTTTGCTTATATCTCATATGTTAACGAATTTTGGTGATTTCCATATCTAAGGGATATTTCAGATCGCTTGATATCAATAACGGGTTCGTAGTATATTAGGCGGCTGAGAAGCATTGATTTCAACAGATGAAACGACGGACATAGCTAAATCGACTTCCCTATCTATAAGAATTCAGAATATATATACTTTATGGGATTGCAAATTAATACTGTAAAATTTTTTTTTTCATTGATTTCTTTTAATGTACAATATATATAACTAATTTTTTTATATGGTCCCAGCGCCCTAAAAGCATTAATTAGGACAAGCTGTCAGTCTTAAAACTCATATGTACAAATCTTGATATGTTATTCTACTTAATGTATGTCTATAAATGATAATCAATTGATATTTTCAATTAAATTTTACAAATTTACAATTTTTCAAATTTTACAAAAGCGTTTCCATTCTGTTTAAAAAATATTCTTTACAGGAAGATTTAAAAGCTGATATTCTATTGACCAGTTTTAAATCAGAAGGTAGATGATTATATTTTATACAACCTGAGTAATCTATACGCTAGTCTACATCTTGCTATCCTTAAATTGTCTGCATTTCCCGTATTGAAATATGATTGGTTTTGCACAAAAATATAGTTTGATTGCCAATACCATGTAATGGCCTAAACACAAATTTCAAAACGTGATATTCATGTCGTCCGTAAATTTGTAATATTGTCTTACATATATCGCCATACAAGGAAATTGTTTGAAATAAACTTGGTAAATTATAAACTATTTCCAATGCTCTGTTCTGCATGCATTGAAGTGACTTCAAAATTGCATTGTTCCTGTTACAAACGGAATGACAACGACCTGTGGTGAAGGGTATAATAAAAATTGGGAGACACAATCTTTCTCTTCATATATCAAGAAATGAACACTTTAATGCGAAAAATTTTATCTTAGAGAAAAATATTATTTCATAATAATCTTGCATTGCTTTGTAATGAGTTTAAATGATCAAAAGAAAGTAGTTGCACTACCTACCTTTTGGCATTTTAAACCATTATTTTAACACGGCGATGTCATTGGAGGCAAGTACTTAACCCGCTCCCTTACAAATAATGACCTAACTAAGTCATTACCATCCTCACTTGCAAATAGGGATCTGGTGAAGTCATTACTTTAATGTCATTAAGTAACTTCTTACTAATAAAGAATAAAGCAGCCCTCTAAATTACAAATAACGAATTGAATAAGTCTTTACCTTTAAAATATTATACCTATATAACTACTTTTTTTAATAAGTCAAATATCAAATTAATTGTATGAGCATACAGAAATCATTATAATGTATTATATTCGGCTTCCTGAGAACGGAACTGAGGTTTGTTACTACTGTACATTACGTTTTATAGAAACACTTAACAAAAACCTAAAAGAATCGTTTTTCAAAAAGTCATTACTTATACTTAAAGTATGTTAACCCAATTGACAATAACTAATTTAGGTGGTTCCTAACAGTTTTAACAACCAACTTTTATTTTTTATTAGATATTTCATGAGCAAGTTATTACGTTTTACATTATAATTTTGTCATTAGAAAATACTTCTTAGTAATGCAGATGGTATGTATGTACTACTCATTGAAAAGTATGTTATTGAGAAAGAGCAAGACATTACCCAGTTGTTGCTGGTAAGCGTTATTTTAGCAAAGTTGACAATTTCAATATTTCATAAAATTTTCCCAAAACTTTGCTTAATACACAAAAAAGTCTTCAAATTTCCAAAAACAATGTTTTTTAGTGATTGAATTTATTTTTCTCTCTCATTATTAAAAAGTACAATTCAGATAACCCTCGTTGTTCCACAAATAGCTGAATACTGTCTGGTACTACACTTCTGGTCACAGTTTTGATATGCTAAACGCGTTTCTGTGTCTCTTTTCTAAAAAAAAAAATACTAAATCAACAAATGTACTGTCATATGTTTTAGCTTTAAGTTGTCATTATGGTTATGCTTTAATATGCATCATGCAGTACGAGTGAAGCAACAACAGTAACAGCAACAACTTTAACAAAGAACAATTGGGGCCGACAATTATATGTTCGTAGACCACCTTTTTGAATTTATCCAAGATTAGTCACTAAACAAAAACCAACAGATATTTTTTGTTTTTCTTTTGTAAGTTAAACTTTGTACTTTTCAAATGTTGGTTGGAAGCGGTTTGGCGACATAAACATATTTACTTTAACTTGCAATACTCATTGTAATACTTCAACATTTGGACAATTTTTAATAAACAAAGGCTTTTTATTAGACATATGTACACACATACATACATTCAAACATATTTATTTAAAAAAAATTTTGGTGCCTTATTGGTGGCGACTTGACCTCTAAATGCTACAAAACTGATAACCTTTTTGGTGAATAAGAAGAAGAGACACCCAGGCTTGCCTTTTTAAAGCGATAAGACTTAACAATAGTAGTTTCTGGTAAACGGCATATTTTCTTTTTCTACTTGCTTGTGTGGCAAAATCAACAAATATATGAACGAAGCGAAACAACAATAAAACAATAACAAATATTGTTGCTGAGTTAATGCAATGAAAAACGCAATTTTCTGTGTATTTTTGCTGCTGGCTCAAGACAAGAATTAACAAAGCGAAGATCGTCATTAAAGTGACACTGAGATAACCTTTCGATGAAGGCAATTTCAAAAGTATGTACAAGAAAACCAACCACCAACGAACGATATTGCAAACAATGGCAAACCTTTAAAACAGTTGCTGGCAGCATTTACACTAGAGGGGAAAAATTTATTTTAGCATGTTTCTAAAAGTATCATGAAACGTAAAAATATTTACTTTCGTTAAGCGCTGTTAACATAAAATCCATAAAACAATAAGTTTAAATCACAAATTGATATTTATTTATTGATCTTGAAAAAATTTTAGAAAATGTTTATGAAATTCATTCGTCTAAAAAATTCATACCAATACCACAGGTGGCAACATATAAGTTTGTCATTCTACAATATTTATTTAAGACCCCATTAGGTATATATATTCTGGATTCTTATAGATAGGCTAATCGTAAAGCCATGACCGTCCGTCCGTCTGTTAAAATTAACTTTTCTCAGAAAATTGCAAAAGAAAATATCGACGATAATATTTAATTGATATTAAAAAAAATATCGATATATTGATATATTGATATTTTTTGGCCATCCCTAATACATATACACACGCACACATGCATAGTGATGGGTATACAATATTTGACACATTCGTATGTATCACTCTTACTTGTTTTTATTATAATTACTAAAACAGACTCAAAGAAACTTGTGAATTTTGCTTTTATTACGATTTTAGTATGCTCACCATATACATAAACGTATTTCCGCTGGCTTGGTGTGTTACGGATTTTATGCGAACAATGATTTATGGCACGTTATCTATTTTCTTAGGTATGTATTCAAAAATGAATAATGGGTCTACTACACACTGCTACAAGCTATCTTCTAGGCCCCAGCAAACTAAAAAGGGAGATGTACTTGGTAGTATAAATGTCTGAAGACATATGACTCTACTAACACTCTTAGGTCGACGACCAGTTTTTGGGCGATTGCACCACTATTAAAAAAAGTTTTTTATTATTAATAGATATTTTTGGTTAAATTCAATAAGTTTTACCATTTTTTTTTAGTGTAAACGCATTTATTTCAAGACTAGCATCTTGTTAATTTAAAAGCTGCTTAACGGATTTACAGCTATTTACAATGACTGTAGATGCAAGTCCACAAAATAAACCCTTTTTAATTTCTTTAATTTTATATGGCATGCGAGTTATAAAAATTTAATTCGATGCGTTTGTATGCAATTCTTTTCACGTAGTTTCTAATCACAATCATAAATATGATAGTTTCAGATTATGGTTATCATATATTCTAAAACCAACATATATATGATTATCCGTAACAAAGTTTATAGTTTGGACAAACATATAATTATTCTTGCAACTATATATATGATCATGGTAATTGTGGCAATCATATAACAGTTGCAATAATCATAGAGTTTTAAAATTGCCTGTGATCATATTACCGTGACCATTCTCAACCATGTTTTTTCTCTGGGTGCAGTATGAAATTTGCCCTAAATCGAACATTATATAACATTGATAACATTTCTGTTTCCTACGTTCAGAGCATAGTAAAACATATTTTCGCACTATTGTACGTTTGTTTATGCATATTAAAATTAAAACTTTTTTCAAAAGTGTAATTAAATGAAGACTTTACTTTATCTCTATTACTTTGGCAGGCATAAGGTTTTTAAACATCCGAAACCTTCATGTAAACATACTTATATACGTATGTCCTATACCATGATATCAAATATTTATTTAATGCCATACCAATGGTGACATATATATTCCCAAAAGAAGTTTCTATTATAGTTTACAAAACGTCAAAAAAAAATTTTAAATATCATTTCCATTGTTAGCAAAAAACCAAAAATACAAGTAGACAAGCAAAGAATGGCAAAAAAAATAATAAAAAGCAAACTTAAATCCAAATGTATACAATATGAATGAGTGAGTATCAGACAGAGTCTTACCAAAAGACACACATTTGAAGTTTATTCGTTCGTAATGTTACATTTCAAACATCTTCTTTCAGTTTCTTTTGAAGGCACACACTGTTGTTGTTTCTAATGCACTTGCTTGTGAAAGGGATGAAAGCTGACAAAGAAAGCGCAAAAGGTTAAACATACACCAGGGCTACCTGTCACATGACTTGATAACCCTGATGACAATGTTGCCAACATTTTTTTTCTTTGCTTTAAATAACAATAAAACATTGTTATTAGGGATTTAAGGACAAATAAAAGGAGTTTAGAGCCGGAGTAAGAAGACAACTTATGTTACTTATGTCTGGAAGATTCAAACTGTCAAATTGCGGACATGGATTTGTGTATGCAATCAAAAATAATTGATGTTAAAATAAATGTGTGATAAAAAGTAAAAGAAAATTACTTTGAAAATTATCTCAAATTTCAGTCAAGGTAATGTAACGAAAGCACTGGTAAAACAAAAAAGTCAGACAACATTCATTCCTGTATCTGCGTTTTTGTCGTAAATAAACAGCAGTTGAAGTACGAAGAAATGCATATGTACATACATGTGAAACTAATCTTGTCTTCTCTCTAATTCACAGTAAAGTCAAGTGTATACAGTGGACAGACCGGACTTCTTAGTAAAATAAAGTCGCCCACCGCCATACAAGGCATTAGCCACAGCAAAGTCAACGAGGCTGACGCATATATTGGGGTAGGTCATACTGTGCAGCAACAATATGTCATTAGGGGGAATGTTACACTGAAAAAGTAATAGAATGGCAGGGAAATGTTAGCTAAGCTATAGTAAAAAAAATATTGTTACTCAAAAGAAGCTCTAAAAGCAAGTGTTTGAATTTTATGTAAGAAATGTTTTATTCAAAAAATGTATACTCAACTTGTTAAAAGCAGGGTAAATAGCTTAAACGGTTTTTAAATGACACCATTAAGAACTTCCCACAAGTTGCAAAAACTGCATCAGCAATGATGTGTTGCTTTTTAAAGTGTTCTAGCAGAATTTAAACAAATGGTCAATCAAGCCCATCTATTTTATACCCTAATTTTTTTTTAGCATTTTAGACAGACGCAAGTCATCTTAAGCCTTTATTGAACTATTACAGTCTTTCGAAGCTTAAGGTAATGTTAGGAGCTTAAATCTATAGCAGGTATCTTGGCAGAGTTTTTTAAAATATATAATCAATGTTTACACAATGTTTTTGTTTTGATTAAGAATAACTACACAAGAAAAACTGCGGTGTTAAATGAGGGCTGGGTAGAAGCCAGTTTATGTCACTTTTTTTTAGAAAAAGCAACCAGCTAAGACACGTTAGACGTGCGAAAAGAATCTTCATCCTGCCGAAAATATATAAGCTGTCAATAAGTTGTTTATAATCTCTATATATTTTTCTGAACTAATAGTTACTGAGCGACCTCGATGAAATGAATCAGTAATAAATGTTATATTTTAATACCGAAAGGACATTTGCAAGTGGACTAAGAGAAATAATGGTTTGGCATTAAATGTTGTACATACAAGTATGTATCAAAAATTATTTAAATATATTCAAAACTGCGAAAGGTTTACGTTAATGATTTTTTTTTTAAGCTAAGTTTGTTATCTAATAATTTTTTTGCAGCTTCTAAATGTATTAAATATAACTTAAATACTAAATCTTTATTAAATATTCAAATAATATTCATACGGCAGGGATAAGTGTTATATTTTGCCGTATTTTCTTACAAAATAGCACATTGCGCACATACATGTGTATCTACGACAACAAGGTTCTTTGGTATGAACATGATAATATATTACCTTTTTCCACATATAAACTTTAACGCACAAAAGCTAAATCCTCCTAATATTCATATAATATTATCCGTTTTTTTCTTTTTATTTTTTATTGTTACAGTTTTTACGATGTAACTATAAGATATTGCAACTATTTTTAATAATAACTAAATCTCCCCATAAGTAATAATGAGAATGTCAACTGTTGAATCTGGCTCGAATATTCTCATCAAATGTTGTAATGCAGAGCCTTTTTCCCATACGTGTGTTTAACTCATTTATGAATGTAAGAATATCATGCAAGGATGTAGTATTGAAAATACTAAAGTTTAAAGTAGAAACCTTAGGAAAAACTAAGGACGATTGCTCATAAACTAATGTAAAGCGAAGAGAATAGAAAAGCACTTTATAATGAGATTCCCAACGTGGATGGTAGAATTCAATGTTGAATAAATTTTTATTTTATAAAAAAAAGTTTTAGTCAATTAAAAAAAAAGAATAAAAGATCTAAGGCAATGGCGAGAGACTAAATTGATATATTGAATAAACCCATATTTTTTTTGTGGTACTACTTTTATGTAAAAGTTCAGTTCATTCAAGAATCCGAGAGAGGACAAAAATTTCGTTAAGTGTTGTTAATTTTTTATCTCTAGGTCCTTCCGATTAAGCGCAGACGGACTGACAAGATCATATTAGAAAACTAGATAAAAAACCAACATACATGCACGTACATAGGTATATAAGTACATAAATAATTTATTGTAGTTTGATAGCGACTAGAAAACGCTAGTTTGGAAAAACTGATTTTTCTGTCCTCACCACCCTTCCACCCAAAAAAAAGCACATACATATACATATAAACATTTTAGAAAAACTATCCCAGAAAATCCTTAGAATTCTCTTCGTACTTATAACATCATTAAAATCTATGTGATGCAAAGTATGTTTGTGTGTATTAGACATACTTCTTACTCTATGCCACTGTTAAGGACACCAACAAGACAATATATAAGAATACAAAAAAGAAATATCCTTCCTTAGTTCCTTCCTGCCATTAAGCCAACCAACAAGTTAAAGATTTTCTTTTATACTCAAACTCAAACTGGGTCCCTCTCTAGTAAAAAAAGGCAAGACCTGTGAAAATTGCATAAATTTTTACAAAGAGAATTTGTGTGTTGTATTTACACAAACTTGTAATTGAAGTAGGCTTACCCTTACACATACTAACATTAATATACATATATATTCTCTAAATATATTTATAATAATGTTGGTGTTTAAGGCAGAAGGACAAAAATGAAAAAAAAGGAATAGGAAAAATCATAATATAACTTGTGATTATAGTTCTATATCCTTGTTCCCACTGGCAGAGGAGCAAAGAGACCAACTTAAAAAAAAAAGTTCAAAAAGTTAAAGTGGAAAATGTAAGCGATAATAATATTAAAGTAATAACAACTTTTGGGATTAGGAGTTAATAATTAAAAAACCTATTTATCAGGTATGTTATTGAAGAAAATTCCATTTTTAAGTGGAATTGAAATCCTATTTGGTTTTTTAAGGATACGTAAAATAAAGATTTTTTTAGAATTAAATTAATTTAATTTTTGAAGTTAATTGATAAAAAATTTTTGATAATAACTACTAATAACAGGTATAACAAAAAAAGTTTAAACTAAGCCCCTGAAGATATAGCGTTTTTGTGGCGCTAAATCGAGATGCATTATCAATGAAATTAAAAAAAAAATGCAAAATAAAAATGATAAGGGATAGTACGCAAAAAAAGTTAAAACAATTGTGCAAAGTTTGACACAAAGTTTTGCCATACCTGCTCAATAATTTACATTAAAAAAAATTATGATTAAAAATATATTTGTAAACAGCATTTCAATATTAAATTATTAAGGAGTTTAGTTTTTAGTTTTTTATAACACATACATACGAATGTTCTATAAATATTGAATTTATTAAAAATATTTTAAATATATAAAAAACTGTATGAAAAATCTATTTATATATAAATGAAATGGTCCATGTATGTAACCAAGATGGTTTGTATGGAAAAAATGAGGGGAGGTAGCACCTCCCATACATTTCATTTCATATCTTAAAAACTGTTATATCAATGGTCTTCAAATGTTGTAGGATTAACTATAATATAATTATTCTTATTCGATACGATTTATTTTAATTTCATTTTCGAAGCAGGGGGTGCGTCAATGTACATGCAAAAAATATATTATTTAAAATATTTGAGAATCTATAATAGCTGTCATCTTAAACTTAGCGTAACTCTCTTTGATATCTGTAAGCGTGTTTAAGCAAAAACCGACAAAAACATATAAGGTGGCGGTGGCACCTACTATACAACTCAAATAAATAATATTGAGATCTGTTATATATTTGTGTTGAAACTTTGTACCATTAACTATAATATAACTTTCCTTACTCCAGCAAAAATTGCCTGGATCGAAGCAGGGCACCGCCCTTGAAAAAAAAAAACATAATTTGAGATATTAAGGAGTCTGATATCTTGGAATTTATGAACGAATTCGCTAAAAAGATTACTTTACTTTACTGTGTAGAATTTTATTTGCAATAAAATAAAATAAATACAAGAGCAATGATGTGCCACATTGGGGGTATTCATATTTGCAAGTCATAAGAATGCGTTTCATTATTTTGCAAATAATAGTGACTACAAGAATTTCAGAAAGAAATAAAACCTTTTCATTTTTAAAATTTATTTTAGCTTCAAATAACTGTTAAAATCGTTTTGCAAAATTTAAAAAGTTGAAATTTATAACTTTTTGTTCAAAAATTGAAATTTGAAAATTTAATATTATGAAAAAAAGATAATTTAAAATTCTAGTTTATCCAGTTTAAGGTTTTTTTTCAAATTATTAGTAGATTCTCAAGGATTGACAATTTTAAACATTTTAATATTAAAACGTAAAAATATAGCTGTTGCATGACAGCCCCTTTATTTAAGTGCTTTGTTTTAAAAAAACAAATTTACTTTAAAGAAACAATAGACATAATGATGCTATAGCATCAACTTAACCAAATCTAAGTCACTGTGCGGATTATTAATCCATCTTATATGTACATACATATGTAGTACATACCTACATACATATACATATGTATACATATTTACACATAAGTAAGTATGTATGCATGGTTATTTTCTAAAGCGAAAGCTCTTCTCATAAAGCAAAACAAATCTTGTTTTAAAAATTATTATATATATGTACATACATATGTATGTACATACATACATAATATGTATGTAATATTAACATGGCCCAGTGTCAACAATTTTTGTCGGCTCCTTGTGAACACGCTTTGTTGTGTTTCTGATTGATTTTATTAAACAAATTTTTTTTGTTATAATTACATTTTTTTCCTAGTGTTTAACCTCGCTAA